>JAUZSW010684353.1:0-12986 GCA_034780735.1 Hyalogyrina grasslei
TTTTTTTGAGGAGGGCAGGACATTTTTTTGTTTTTTTTCGGACTTTTCGCTTGCAATTTATAAGAAACTCCGTCCCCCACTGAACCACTCCAGTAAGGGTGGGCGATTATACATTCACCGCCAGCATTGCGCACTGCATCTATCGCCTCCTGACAGGGCAAGTCAGAAGGGTTCAAAAAGTCTTCCGGCACGTTTAACGCCACAAAATGCCATAATATGCCACGTGGGCCTGCTGGATGAATCTCCATGCCACTTATCAATAACAACTCGCCCGTAGCTATTTTTTTTACTGGATTTGTTATGCGATGATCCGTTGCCGCTAAAATGTCGTATCCTTCAGTACGGTAAAGGTCTACCGTGTCTTGTAACGGTAGTTTGCCATCGGAACTGGTACTGTGCATGTGGAGATTAGCTTTGTAGCAGTTGAGCTCTTCGCCGTAAAGATTAATTTTTTTTGTCATTATTTTACCTCTTTTATTAAATAGACCACCAAGAGTATGGCAGTTTTATTGCCTGGGTTTTCAGGAACATGTTCGATATTGCCGTCAAAAAATAGCAGGTCACCTTGGCTTAAATTTATTTTTTCATCTCCTAAATTGAATATTATATTTCCCGTTAAAATAAAGACAAACTGATCGCCGTCTGTCTTTACCTTTTCGCGCACTGCGTTGGGTTCAATATTTAAAATTAGAGTTTGCAAATTTAGCCCCGAACTTTCTCGATCTAGAAGCATCTCGTAGATAAAACCGCTGTTGCTTTCGCGTTCAACCGCAGTTCGGTCATTTTTTTTGACCAGTGTCCAGGCGGGGGCGTCGGTTTCACCAATTCCCGCAAGTAGGTCGGCTGGAGTAACCTTTAACGCTTCAGCTATTTTTAATAACACCGGTAATGATGGGATGGTTCTGAAATTTTCGATTCGTGATAATAGACCGGCTGTCAAATCAGTAGCCTTAGAGAGTGCGGTCAGGGTCAAGTTTTGTGCTTTACGCAACTTTTTAATTGATGATCCAAGTTTTACTAAATTCTGTCTCATATCTGAGCCTTTTATTTTAGCCTAAGGAAATGCTATTTCCCTTAGTTACATTTTTGTTTTTTAATTCCGATGTCGCTGGTTATGTTAATCTAATAGGAATTTGTATTTTCCTTTCATTCGATGTTCAATGTTCGACGCTCTGATGAAGTAGCTTTGTCTATTACCCAAATTCATGATAGGCGGCGATAAGTGCTAGGATATTTTCAGTCGGAGTTTCTGGCAATATATTATGTGAGGTTCCGAAGATATATCCACCATTCGCCCCTAAAATATTAACTGTCTCTTTTACATGCTGACGAATAGCTTCCGGGCTTCCTTGTGGTAGTATATGTTGAATATCTATACCGCCTTGAAAGCATAAATCTTTTCCGAACTCCTGCTTTATTTTCAGATAATCTTCACTCATGGCTCCTGGCTGGAGTGATTGCAGGATGTCCAGACCGGCATCGATAAATTCTGGAATAAAATCGGTGACTTTGCCACAGGTATGATACATCGTTTTAATCCCGAACTCATGTGCCAGTTCATTGAATTTGGTGAAACGCTGTTTAAAGAATTTTCTATACATCTTAACCGGCACCCAGGTTGAATTCTGAGTGCCCATGTCATCACCCATGAAAAAAATATCAATATTGCCGGCAGCAGCCTCAAATACGCGTCGATTATACTCGAGATAGTAGGTTGCTATATGGTCAAGGATAGACTCAGCTATCTCTGGCTCAATAATTAAATCCATTACAAACTGTTCAGTACCGCGAAGGTACATTCCAGCTTTGAGTTGAGCTGTTCTATCCAGTCGATCGCCACCAAAAACCACTGCGTAACCAGCATCACGGATTGCGTTACAGCTAGTTTTGATCCCTGAATAATCTAAACGGTCAGGATTTGGCCAAGGATGTTTTTCAATATCCGCGACACTTTGTGCCGCTGCTAATGGTGAAGCAAACATATGTTTATATGTCCATCTATATGTTGTACCATCTTTGCGTCGACCTGTTACACTATGAGATTGGCGTTTAACTCCCCAATGGTCAGTAAAAATATCATTCTTATCAGATTCATTCTCTGCAAACCCAGGACCGCGAAAATAACGAAAATCAACATCAAAAGCCTTCAATACCTCTTCTTTGCCCGTGGCCTTAAGTTCTTCAGCAAGCCGGTCATATACCTCGTTCGTCGCCCAGAAATCAATAGGGACTCGCTCATTTTTCTTGACGTTTAGCGTCGCAAGTACTCGTTCTCTACTATTCATGATAATCTCCATATTGTGAATATTTATAAATATTATATATCATAAAAGTAGTGTATCTATGGAGAATGTCAAGATTCTTTTTTACAAATATTCAAAAGATATAGATCCAGCTTGAGCTGAAATCTCTATTTGACAAATTTTAGCTGCTTCGTCATAATATTTTACACGAAGAGTTCTGAAATTACCTCAATAATCGTTAAATGTAAAAAAACTCTTTTTTTTGCTTATAACTCTTGACAATCGTGATAAAATATTGTATACTTATAAACAACGCAAGTCATACGTATGACTTTATAAATTTTATAATCAAGGATTTTATCAAATGACAATGACTGAATTAGCCAAGCTCGCCAATGTATCTCAAAGTATGGTGTCATTGGTATTGAATAATAAAGCAGGTGGTCGAATTGCGCTAAAACGTCAAGAAGAGATTCTTCGTTTGGCTAAAAAGCATAATTTTAGGCCGAACCAAGCGGCAAAAAAATTGCGTAGTAATGACAAAAATTTGATAGGAATCGCCATGGTAGCTCCACTTGCTCCCAGTTATCGAAAAAGAATTGTTAATCTGCAACATAAATTGAATCAACTTAATTATCATGCGGTTTTTGTTTTTTGGGAAAATATAGAGCAAATCCCTGCTGCAATCAATGAAATTATGAATTTTGGTATAAATGGATTGATCTGTTGTGATTATCACCCATGCTTAGATAAAGAACACATTCCTATTGTATTATACGAACAGCAGAATGATAATTATGATTGTGTCGTCATTGACTATTATTATTATGCAACCCAATTTGTTAATTATATTAAAAAGTTAAACCATCAAAAAGTTGCCTTTATCGGGAACTGTGGCACAGAATCTCCGAATTTACGCTTCAACTATCTTAAACAGCAGTTACCGTTACATGGAATTAAAATAGATTCGGCATGGATTAAATATGGCGACGAGAAAATTCAAGATGGCTATGAGGCGTTTGGTGAGATAATGAAAGAGCAAGAAAAGCCAACGATGATAATTACTCATAGTGATACTACTGCTCAAGGAGTATATTATAAAGCTCATCAGCTTGGAATAAAAATTCCTGATGATATTTCAATTATCAGCAGTAATAATATGGATATATGTGAGTATCTGATGCCATCACTGAGCTCGTTTTCTATAAATATTGATAAGCTTGATTCAGCATTGGTCGAACTAGTTATACAGAGATTAAAGAAAACTGATACTACTTGTAAATATATCGCAATTAAAGGAAATTTAATAGAACGTGAATCATCTAGGGAATATGGATAAACTTAGGAACAGTAAATTCACCTAACAAAGATTAATTAGTGGAGAGATTGTATGAGTATGCAATTATCTCAAATTTAACCAAAAGGTATCATTAAAAAATAATGATACCCAAACAGCGGAGGAAGTAAGATGATAACAGTAAGCAAAAATTCAGTAAAAATGGCCATTGATAATTGGAAGCGAAACAGAAAGTCAAATAGACAATTCACCCTCGTAGAATTGCTCGTTGTAATCGCCATAATTGCAATATTAGCCTCAATGTTATTACCAGCACTGAATATGGCAAGGGAAAAAGCACGAGCAGTTTTGTGTAAAAGTAATCTAAAACAAGTTGGTTTAGGTTTGGTAATGTATTGTGGAGATTTTGATGGTTATATGCCTAAAAATAATGCTGGTACTCATGAGACCTATGCTAATGCACTGCGCTCTTACGTGCAGGGTGGTTTAAGTAAAGGCGACACCGCCGATAAATTTCATTCTAAAATATGGTGGTGTCCAACCCATTTACCCGCAGCAACAAACAAAGGTGCATGGAGTGGCTATCCCTGGGCGAATGATATGTCTTATGGTTATTCGCTTATATTATGGGGCGATGCATGGACTCCTAGTTGGCAATACCATCATAAAGTTGTAAAAATTAAAAATCCAAGTAGATTCTTGGTTTTTAGTGAAACATCTACAGCTGCCGGTGATCCAACAGGGGGTTATTATGTTGCTTGGCCAGCCCGTGTCAATGGACGTCACGGTGGCGACCTCAAACAGCGGCTAGTTGGTTTTGCCAATACTACTTTTGCCGATGGCAGTGTAAAGCAACTCAAGGCTAGTAAGCTTGCTGGTACTGCACATACTCAAATACCTTGGGACAGCAACTTTGATGGTAAATAAGGATTAATTTATCGTTAGCAAACATTATTATATTGTAACAATAATAAAACTGGCTAGCTGATTATTTTTGCCGCATAGTAGATGTAGTGTGATGAAAACTCTAAGTTTGTCATAATATACACTATATGTGTGGGCGGTTGAATGTATCAGCTAGCTAGTATAATAAAAAGAAAAAAAGAAGGTAATGATGAAAAAAATTATAGCTATATTATCTTTAGCTCTAAGTTTAAGTGCAGGATCTGTTATAGGGGGTGAAGTATTGTTTAATAATAATAGGACAATCTGGAATATTTATTTGCCTGTCAAAGCGGGGCAGGTGGAAAGTTATGCTGCTACTGAATTGGCAGATAGTTTAAAAAAAATATCTGGGGCAGATTTTAAAATAATTAGAACAGATAAAGTGCCAGAAAAAAATGCAATTATTTTAGGGACAATGAGTTCTGCCGAAATAGTTAAAGAAAATGCAAAAAATCTAAATCTGAATGACAAAAAAAAGATCGAAACTCTAGCAGTTTATACTTTAGGTGGAAATCTTTATCTTGTAGGAAATAACCCACGTGCATGCTTATATTCGGTATACTCTTTTTTGCAAAATCAGCTTGATGTCAGATGGTTATGGCCGGGAGCAGGTGGCGAGTTTATTGTTCAAAAAAATAATTATACCCTCCCAAAACTTGCATGGAATTATCAACCGGCATTTAAATTTAGGGAAATGACTCCGTGTTGTATGCATAATCATGTCCCAACGGAAGTATGGATGGCACGAAATTTCCTCAATGGGGGATCCCGCACTAAACATATTAGAGATAAAGCTGGCTTCTACCGACAGGCTGCCGAACATTATGTGTCAATAGATAATGCGACTGTAGAGTTTAAAAAGAGACCAGAAATGTTTGCCCAGGTAAATGTGAAACGTGTTGTGGAAGGAACTTCCGGTTGCTGGTCAAGTCCTGAATTCCTTAAATATATTGTCGAAAAGCATAAAAAAATAATTGATAAAAAAAACTTGGATATTTTGAATACTTTTCCTGCGGATCATAATGTTCGCTGTGAATGTATTGAATGTACAAAAGTGTCTAATAAAACTTTAAGATGGTTTAACTTTTATGCAAAACTTCAACATGAACTGAAAAAAACATATCCAAATCTCATGTTTGCCGGGATTGCTTATCAGGAATACCGAAAAGCCCCCACTTTACCTATCGATGGTTTAGAATACATCGAATACTGTCAGTATAATCGGTGTTATATTCATAAATTTAGTGATCAAAATTGTAAATTGAATAGATCTTCTTTAGATGATTTGAAAGCATGGCAAGCAAAAGCAGATATGGGCATCTACGGTTATGAATTTGATGTTTTTAAACCGAGTATGTATGTACCATTTTGGAATATGCTTGCTGATGAAATAAAAACTTTTCGTAGCTTAGGTCTCAAGCTCATCAAGACTGAGATGCTCGTTAAATATCCTAAAAATGCCTCACCGGAAGAGTTACCGGCACAAAAATCTCGTCTGGCAAATTATATTTATAGCCGTTTGCTCTGGAATCCTGATATTAAAATAGATGATTTATTGGATGATTGGTGCAGGACAGTTTATGGACCAGCTGCGGCTCCTATGCTTGCATATCACAAAACAATGGCAGCGAACTGGGATAAAATGAAAATACATCTTAGCTATTTTGGTGCTAATCCTGCTGGTACTTCCAGGTTTTTTATTAATCAGCAGCTAATTGATTTTGCTGAAAAATGTTTTAGTAAAGCAATAAAATTGGCTAAGACAATTGATGATGACAAACGCCGAGTTCGTGTGGAGTCTAATGTGGATTTAAATAAAAAATTATTTTTGCAATGGACAAAACTCTATCAAATATCTAGAGAAAATGCTGTCATGGTCAACCTACCGCTACTAAAAAATAAAAATGAATTTATGCAAGCAGTGAAACTGCCTATTACCAGCAAAGGTGGTAAACATAAAGTAACTGAAGCCTATATGTACTGGACGGCAGACAGTCTACAGCTAAGGGTAATTTGTTATGATCAGAATATGGTGAAATTGAAAACAGGCAAAACCGGTCGCGATATTAATCTTTGGAATGACGATCACCTGGAAATATTTATTGAGTGTTCCGATGGGGCTCCATATCACCATTTTGCAGTGAATCCATCCGGCGGTCGCTATGATGCAAACGGTAACGATAAAAGTTGGAACCCGGAATGGCAGGTAAAAACTGAAATTAAAGCAGATCGCTGGACAGCAGATATAAGGATTCCTTTTGCTGCTCTTGACGTTATTCCTAAAAACGGTATGCAGTGGCTTATGGTGATTAATCGCAATAGTGAACCGGAAGCTTGTGGGTTCCCAAACCCCTCTTATCACGATCCAAGCAGTGGTGCGGTCATCTATTTTAACAATACGGTAATACCAGAACGCACACTAACTTGGATTATTCCAGATGGTGTTTTTATAGAAAAATACATCCCGGCTTTACTCAAAAATGGCTGGAATTTTAATATTGTCCAAGCAAGTAAGGCGATGAATATTAATTTAAAAGACAGCAAATTTATTGTCATTACAACTTCCAGTTTTATTAAAGGGAAAATGCATTGGTTTAAAAACCAGGATGATTTTTATCGACATCAGATTGTTCCGGCCGTCAAAAACGGGGCTGTTTTACTGATAAATAATTATGCAAAATTGAGTCAGTTTGAAAATGTTTTTGATGATGCGAGTTTTAAAATGCAATGGAGTGAAAAACTTGATTCTCTACGTAAAACAATTCATATAACTAAAAGTTCATTTGCTTCTCAACCTGATGATATGCGAAAGGTACTTCGCATTACTCCGCCGGGAGTTTACACGCTTGCTTGCCCTGATAAGTGGTAGTTTCTCGCAACACAGTATACGAAAAAGCATATCGAATTACCATATTTACTTGCCCGTCCTTATGGTAAAGGGATGGTGGTTATCTCAGGACTTATTGACTATGGAAAAACTCCTTCTCAGGTAATTTCATTGTTCAATAACCTACTTGCATACAATAAAAATATAGAAAAAAGGTAAAGGGGGGGGAAGCACAATATGCTTTGGGTTCAGATACTAAATACTTTTTAAACGCTAAACTATTAAAAATGGAGCAATATATTATGTTTACTAAACAAAAATCAACAGATAAAATTGTCAAGTCTAAAATTTCAATATACAATAAATGGGCTGGCTCAAAAAGCATATTGAACCTTGGGAAATTTTTATTTATTCTTGCTATTCTATTTACAGTAACAGATAAAGTTTATTCAGCATCTGCATATGTGGATGATAACTACAATATTGTAATTAATGGAAAGCCGACATT
Organism: Hyalogyrina grasslei; assembly: GCA_034780735.1. Taxonomy (NCBI): domain Eukaryota; kingdom Metazoa; phylum Mollusca; class Gastropoda; family Hyalogyrinidae; genus Hyalogyrina; species Hyalogyrina grasslei. The sequence goes on from JAUZSW010684353.1 coordinate 7,821, forward strand.
TTTATTCGGTTTTTTTCATGTTTCCCATGCGACTTACCAAGGAACTGATCGTTATGGCAATAGGCAGCGTGACGACATAACCCACATGAGTGCTAGTGGGTTTGATTCTACTCAGTTAACTTTATTAAATAATGGCGACTGGACTGATTCAAAAGCAACATGTGATACTGCGAGTGATCTAGGGTTCTGGTTATTTGCCAGAGGCTGGAATGGAGGTGATGCCCAGTATACTAATTTTATAAATGCTCATAAAGATAAACCCGCAATTATTGGCTGGTACATTGCTGATGATTTTAATATTCCAATAGAAAATCCCGTTTACACCCCAGCACAATTACGTGCTCGACATGATTTTCATAAAAATCTTGCCCCTAATCATTTAACTTATGCCGCAGGGTTTGCATTATCAGATACAAACTTAGAAGGTTATGCAGGAAATGTTGATGTAGTAGGTCTAGAACAATATTATATTGGTAATTGGCCTTACTTTCCTAATGAGCTGGAAGCTCACATGGATGATTGTATAGAGGCAAGGAAAGATATTTTCATTGGATTAAATACAACAATCATTGGTATTTTACAAACATTTGCTTGGAGCGATAAAGACTATCCAACTGTTGATGAACAAAGAAATATGATCTATGCGTTTTTAATTAATCGCTTTAAAGGAGTTATGGGATATGCCTATTATGATGGTGGAGGATTTTTTAAACAAAAATCATTAACTACTTGGAATGACTGCACAATTTTACACCAAGAAATTAAACAATTAGAAAATGTTTATTTACATGGATATTATATATGGATAGATACAGGAATTCCTAAACTATATGCGGCAGCTTGGCTTTATCAGGATAAAGCATACGTAATAATAGTAAATACAGAACGTGAGAACAATAGAAATGTATCAATCCCGTTACCCTATTGTATCAAAGGGACTGCAATAACAGTATTTGGGAACCGTCCATCAGGAATGACAAATTCAGAAGGACTCCTTACGGGGCAGATCAAGAAAGATGAAGTACACGTTTATAAATTCAACTCCTTGGTTTTTTAGTGGAACTTATACTGTTACTACCAAGGATGATATTACGGCATCGCTTGTGCAGTCAACCGAACAGGTAGCAGTGCCCCGCATTAAGCTCCCGGGATGAGCGGTACGGGGGCTGGCTAAACAATATACTAATGCGGGTGATGGCATTGACGATGGTTATTCTATGAATATTGCCGAACATTGGCTATGTATACCTGAAATTTTTAAAAGTGGCATTGATGCCGCACTTATGGGAAATAATCATAAAATATATTTCTTTAAAGGAACTCAATATATCCGTTATACAGCAATAAGTGCTGGTATTGATGATGGTTATCCGATGTATATAAATAATAACTGGATGCCTTTCCCTGAATAAAAATTAGCCATTACTCTTATTTTTAGTAGCTTTCACCAATAAATATACATTCTTAAATTTAAATAATGACTCGTGCTAAATAGGGAAAAATTAAATATTCAATATCGCATACGGAATATCCAACAGATGAAGTGAAGCAAAAAACTTGTAATTTGAATATTGAACATTGGGGATTGCATAGTTTTTAATCCTTTTCAAGATTTGTATGTTTTTGACATTGAAAGCGTTATAACATATTGTGTATTGGAAGAATTTTTTTTTAATAAAAAAATAAATATAAATTGTTAGTAATAAAAGGGTTAAACTGTTTGTGAGATCCGCGAAATTAAATAATAAAAGGAGATACATGTCTACTTTGCAACACAATCAAGTTAATTATTCCACCGGATTTGTTACCTTACCTGTAGAAACAGGTAAAGAAAAAGAGGTGTTGGATATAGTAAAAAAATGGGGTGCGGATGCACTTCGCAATAGTGATGGGACAACGCTTTCGCAGGAACTTGTTGAAATGGATTGTTCTATTTATTCCACTTTATGTCTTGTTCGTCACGATCAAAAATGGGCAGATAGACATCCAGAACAACTGGTTCAAAAGTTTCTGATGTCGATGCCCAAAATTGCTATTTCTGCGAGTTTAGAGATCGACTTATTGGAAGGATATTTTATAAAAAAGTATCAAATAGATAATAGCCATAATTGGCATAAATGGTGGCAAGTTATAGATCGCACAAGTGGAGAATTGGTTCCTGTCGCTGATTGGGATTATGCCCCTGCGGGAAAAAAAGTCATAATAAATAATTGTAATAAATTTCATAAATACACCGTTAATTTTTTGGTCTATCAAGTTTGGGATTCAACATCAATGTATAATCACTTGACAAATGGCTGGACATGTGATCCCATAAAAAGTGTGGATCCATATCACGCAGCGACGCAAAAACATTTATTATTACTGCTTGATGATTGGCTGGCTACGCATCCTAAGACCGATGTGGTACGTTTGACATCTTTGTTTTACCATTTCACATTAGATTCCAATGAGAAAGGCAAAGAACAATATGTTGATAGTTATGGGTATACCGATTGTATAAGTCCGCAGGCGATAGATGATTTTGAAAAAATTACTGGATTAAAACTATCTTCAGAAGACATTGTTGATCAGGGTTACTATAATGCATTATACCGCTGTCCGTCTGAAAAATATTTAACCTGGATGAAGTTTATTCATAAATTTGTTATAAATTACGGAACGGAGATTGTTGAACATATTCATCGAGCTGGGAAAAAAGCAGCTATATTTCTCGGGGATCACCATATTGGCGTGGAACCCTATAGCAAAGAGTATCAAAAGATGCAGATAGATATTGATATCGGTGCACCTGGAAATGCCTTATCTTTGCGACGTTTAGCTGAGATTCCGGGTTCACAAATAAAAGAGGCTAGATTTTATCCATATCTATTTCCTGATATTTTTAAGGTAGGTAGTAATCCTGTTGAAATATCTTTTAATAATTGGGCGAAAATACGCAGAGGATTATTACGAAAATGTATAGATCGTATAGGTTATGGAGGCTATTTAAGCTTGGCACTTAAATTCCCAAAATTTGTTGATCACATTGCTGATATATGTAATGAATTTAGGGAATTATTAGAAAAAACGCAGAAAACACCTGCCTATACAGCAAATATAAAAGTAGCTGTCTTGAATGCTTGGGGTAATTTACGGTCATGGGAGCATTATTCATCAATTACGGAAAAATTTCTTTCTGATGAATATTTGGTACTTAAGGATAGCTTCTTAGAATCTTTAGCTGGTCTGCCAGTTGATGTTAGTTTTATTAGTTTTGATGACATTCGAAAAAATGCTATTCCAGATGACATTAATGTAATTATCAATGCAGGCGAAGCAGGTACCGCTTGGAGTGGGGATGAACACTGGAGAGAGCCGCAATTGGTATCAGCGATAAGATCCTGGGTTTATAAAGGTGGTGGATTTATCGGCATCAAAGATCCAACTGCTGTGGAATATCAGGGTAGCTTTTTTCAGTTATCTGATGTATTAGGGGTACAAAAAGAAACAGGCAAAAGTATCTATGCCCACCCACCGCTGATAACAACAGAAAATGCTCATTTTATTATAGATGATCAGATTAATTTAATACAGTCAGAAAGTGCGGTAAATATGGTATATCCGGTAAATCATGAGCTTAAAATATTAGCTAGAGATAAACAGAATTCAATTTTATTATCAACAAACACTTTCGGGGCAGGTCGAGCCGTATATATTTCAGATTTGCCGCATAGTAGCGATAATGCAAGAATTTTATTGCGCTCATTATTCTGGGCAGATAATTCTGAGGATAAACTTGGACAATGGTTTAGCTCTAACCCTGAAATTGATTGTGCCGCATATCCAGAAACAGGAAATTTTGTGGTAGTGAATAGCAGTAAACAAACTCAAAAAACTGTTATTTACAAAAAAAATAATGAACAAATTAATATTCAATTGGATGGATATGAAAGGAGATGGTTTAGAATATGAGCAATAAGATAGTTAATTTAGCCTTAATTGGGGCAGGGAATCGCGGGAGTGGTATTTTTGGGCAATATGCCCTTGATATGCCGCATAGAACCAAGTATATCGCCGTAGTGGAACCAGATAAAGCTAAACGTGAAGCTTTTGCCATCGATCATAAGATTTCTCCTGGAAATTGCTTTGACTCGATCCCTAGTTTTTTTAATAATGCACCATCTGATATTGATGGTGTTGTTATTGCCACTCTAGAAGATGCTAGACTTGAACCGCTCCTGAAATCAATGGAGAAGAAATGGGATATCCTTGTTGAAAAGCCTCTTTGTACCAATAAGGATGATTTAATTCGAATTTACGATGCTACAAAAGAGTACCCAGGGATTTTAATTGTCTGCCACCAAATGCGTTTAACACCAATTTATAAAACGGTTAAAAAGCTTATTGATTCAGGAGAGTATGGTGATATTGTCTGTATTCAACATAGTGAAAACCTCTCCTGGCATCACATGGCTCACTCTTTTGTTAGAGGATTTTTCAATAATAACAGCCTTACTCCGATGTTGCTGGCTAAATCATGTCATGACATGGATCTTTTGACATACCTTATAGGCAAACAAGCGAAAAAAGTTTCTTCATTCGGTTCATTAAACTACTTCATTAAAGATAACTGTCCGCCAGATGCGCCTGAATATTGCCTCGCAGGGTGTCCTCATTCTCAAACTTGCCCATACGATGTGCTCAAAATTTATTTTAACGAGGCTACAGATCCCGCATATCTGCGTCAGATGGGAGTAGTTAGAGATAAAAATCATTTACGGGAATTGATGATGAAAAACCAATTTGGAAAATGTGTTTTTCAAGCTAATAACAATGTCGTTGATAATCAAACGGTTCAGATAGAGTTTGAAGATAATATCCATGTTTCATTTACCATGTGTGGGCATAATGCGACAGAACGGCGAATGACTAAAATCAGTATGACCAATGGGGAAATTGATATTGATGGTCTTAGTGGCGAAATTAAAACATATAAATTTGAACCACGGTTGGATAATACTATCCAAGTTCATGCACAAGGTTCACATGGTGGAGGTGATTTTGCGATAATGGATAATTTTGTAAATGCAATTGCGACACAGGATAAAACCTATGGTCACAAAATTCAGTTGGATTGTTCTTTTTAACCTCAAACTAGATGCGACACTATATCTTATTTAGTGA
>JAUZSW010686571.1:0-12930 GCA_034780735.1 Hyalogyrina grasslei
TGGGCATCTTCAATTTTTACAAAAACTTTCTGCTTAGTTTTCTTACCATCATTGGCAAAAACTCCGAAAGCACCAACATGATCAACTAGCCTGACTTCTGCGCCTCCGAGAACTAGCGCTAGCCCATAATTTTCAGGATGATTCAGTGTTGTTATACCCATTGACTTGGCCAGTTTGATTACGTCTTTAATTCCTGCTAGGTAAAGAATTTTAACGGCGGGGATATTTAATGAGGTAGCTAGGGCCGACTCAAATTTAACTGGTCCCCTGAAAGTTCCTGTATAGTTTTGTGGTCGATAATATTCACCACTACCATCTTTTCCAAAATTTGTTTTTACATCAAATAACATGGTTTCTGGAGTATAGCCTTCGGCCAAGGCCTGAGCGTAGGCATAGGGCTTAAATGATGAACCTGGCTGTCGTTCGCTAATTGTAACATTCACTTTACCATCGATGTCGTCGGCAAAATAATCCTTTGAACCAACCATTGCTAGTACTTCTCCATCTTTAGGGTTGGTAGCGACCAAGGCGGCATTGGAAAATCCATATTTTGCACCATTTTCATCGACACCCTCTCTTACTGCCCTCTCGGCTATCTCTTGCATATCCATATCTAAGGTGGTGTATACTTTTAGTCCCTGCTTCTTTAAATCCTCCTCATCAAACGCTTCTAGTAATTTATCTATAACATAGAATACAAAATGCGGAGCTTTAATGTCAACTCTTCTGGGCTTAACCTGGGCTAAAATGTCTTCATTCTTAGCCTCTTCTGCTTGTTCAGCTGTAATGAATCCCATTTCAGCCATAGAATCTAAAGCATACTGCCATCTGATGAGTAATTTATCTGTATGAGTTCCAGTTGGAGAATACCGTCCGGGCTTATTTGGCAAACAAGCTAGCAAGGCTGACTGAGCCAAAGATAATTCCTTGGCAGGTTTACCAAAAAATGTCTGGGCAGCAGACTCAATTCCGTAGGCATTATGCCCATAGGGTATTTCATTTAAATACATTCTTAGGATATCATCCTTGGAAAACTGTCGCTCTATCATTAAAGATAAAATAACTTCCTTTACTTTTCTCTCCAAACTTCTTTCGGATGTTAGAATTGAATTCTTTACAAGTTGCTGGGTAATAGTTGAAGCTCCCTGTCTGCTTCCCTGAGCATTCTTCAGCGCAGCTCTGGCTAGACCACGAAAATCAACTCCTAGATGATGATAAAATGACCTATCTTCAAGAGCAACTGTTGCGGCTAAAATTGACTTTGGCATATCCTCAAATGGGATAACGGTTCTCTTTTCTTCTCCATAGATTTCATACAGTAGATGATTTCCTGTTCGGTCATATATCTTGGTTGATTCGGCAACGACTCTTCTGTTAATTTTATTTGGGTCTGGTAAATCTTTAGCAAAGTATGCAAAAACGGCAGTTATTGCAATGAGTCCTACAATAATACCTACAATTGCTGTCCAAAATAAAAACTTCCAAATCCTTATTCCTCTTCTGGATTTTTTAGTATTTTTACTTTTTAGGTCTTTTTTATAGCTAGAACGCCTTTTTCGTGCATCACTCTTACTACTACTTCTGTTACTCCAACTTTTCCTGACACTACCACTGGCTTTCTTAGCTGTCTTACTTTTATTCCATTTTTTGAACATAAATACTCTATAATAGTTTATACTTGTATATTAGCACAAAACGATGCTTTTGACTAGCCGATATAATTATTCTCACTGAAAAAGTTTCCTCTATTAAACTACATTATTTTTAGCATTTTTTTAACAATCTGCTCTGACCAGCCAGCTTCTGTTAATTTTTCCATGATTACTTTTTCTGAGTATCCGACTGCTTGTGCTTCAATTATATATTTTTTTAATGCCATCATTTCGTCCACTGTACAATTAAATTTTTGACTCAATTGCTTGTCTTGTTTAACTAACTCTTCGTCTAATGGCACAGCCCTATGTCTTCTGTTTTTCTGGCTATTTTTCTTGTCAGCTCTTTTTTTAGAAATAATTAAAACTACTTTTAGAAATATAATGCCTATCACTGTTAATACAATCATTCCAAAAACATCTCCTAATACTTCCAAAATACCGCCAATAATAATCGTTGTCCAAACAACCAAAAAACCTCCCCCACAAACAAGAATTATCAACGCGATAGGCAAAACAAAGATGCCAATAAATACTGCCCCTAAAATTTTTAATAATGTTTTCATTTTTTTTACTTTGTTACTTTTTGGTCATATTGTTCAATATTCCCATAAACACTTTTTAAAATATTTTTTACAATACCATCTGCCCACCCAGCATTTTTTAGATTTTTAATTACCTCTGTTTTGGATAGTCCCCTTGCTTGTGCTTGCTGTATATAAGTTCTCATAGCCACAAGCTCCTCATTAGTATAATTAAGAAGTTCTTTGTTAGAAAGTATTTTATCATTTTTATCTACATCATTTTTACTAATTACTCCCCCATAATTTACTCTTTGTTTTTTCTCAATAAATACATTTTTCCATGTCCCTTTAATAAAAAACCATCCGAATACTCCTCCTCCAATAATAAATGCTCCAGATACCAATATATCATCAAGATCATCCCCCATCACCAAGGCACAAAATAACATCATACCACCATATCCAATAAAACAAAGAATACCGCCCACGGCCATTATAAATATTATTACTTTTAAAAGATTGTTAAATACCTTCATTTATATTTATTATTTTTTATTATCTAAAATATACATCCAATATCTGTTAAAAGCTACTACCAAGGAAAGATAAAATGGAATAGCAACCATTACCTCAATTGGAACAGAAGTGAATGGCAAGGTCAGACCAGAAAAGTTATCTACTGCACTTTCACCATATAGTCTAAAATTATATTTTATCAAAAAAATTTCTATTGGGGTCGTGACTACAGAAATAACGGCAACATACATTAAGAATCTTTTCCAAAGGTTGAGATGTATGAAATATTTGTCCACTAGACTTACGGCTAGCCACATAATTAAAACCCAACCGCCAGTCATTAAAATGCTTACATCCCTGTAAATATATGACCAGGCAGGCAAATCGGCATTAATAACCATTGGCTCAATCATTAGTTCAAACAAAAGAACTCCACTGAGAGCAATTAAAAAGTCTCGCCCTAATCTTCTCTTTCTAACAGGAATAACCAACTTCTTGTCGATGATTACACACCAATACTTATAAAAACCAACGACTAAAGACATGAAGACCGGCACATAATAGAAAATTGCCCAAGGAATATTAAGTCCTGGTATCAAATGCCCCTTTACCACTTCCAACACCTCCGGAGAATAAGAACGAATTCCTAGCGAGACTACCGTAAACTCACCCAAAAGCCCCAGCGATAATCCAGTTAAAATATACAAAAGAAATCTTTTACCTCGAGATACTTTTTTGAATGCTAAGTCTATGATTTCTACGATACTTAGAATCAAAATTGACCAGCCGATAGTTAAAATCCAACTAACATCTTTGTAAACATAAGCCCAGGCTCCCATCTTATAGTTATGCCACATCGGATGGGTAAAGAATTCAAAAATAAATATACCTGTCATCATCACCAAGAATCTCAAGGCAACTTTTGGAACTTTTTTTGATTTATGTAGGGAGATAAGAATACCTACTACTGCCAACAAAATCATCGCTTCAAATGAAAGTATGGCATTTGTAGGGACCTTATCAAAAAGACAAGAAGCTGCTTGACAATGAAAAGTAAACATATTTTTTATTTTTTATTTTTTATTTAAAAATTCTTTATTTCATAATACCATATTACTGCCAGAACGTCTAATTTAAACAATATAACCGCCATCAATCGCCTATCAATAAGATATTTGCGATAGCCCTTCCGGCAACAAAACAATAAAAGTAGCGGGCAATTAATAGTTGTCAAAATGTAGATTGCCAAAATAATCAAAACATTCTAAACTAAAGAAAGTATTTCTAGATTAAAATAATTCCTAATAATATCATTAAACACGCTATGAAAATACACCTCCTGACAGGCTCCACTGGCTTCATTGGTCAATACCTCTTAAAAACGCTCCTTCAACACAATCAAACTGTTTGGATAATTGTGAGACCTTTAAATAAATTATCCGCAGAAGAAAGAGGTCAAAAAATATTTTCTAAATTACTGTTAAAATATCCTCGAAATCTTCGCGTTATTGGAGGGGATATTACTATCAAAAATTGTGGAATTAGTTTGTCGAATCTAAAATATCTGCAAAAACATGCTGTCTTTTTTTGGCACTTAGCTGCCAACTTATCTTTCAACAATGAGCACAGTGCTGATATCAAGCAAACGAATATTTTAGGTACTAAAAATGTTACAGGACTTGCCAACAGAATAGCTAAAAAAATTATTTACACCAGTACGGCCTATGTTTGTGGAGACTCTTCCTCTTTTCAAGAAAATGACCTAGGTAAGGGTCAAAAATTTAGAAATTTATATGAAGAAACAAAGTTCGCTGCCGAACAATATCTTCAGGTGAATTCTCATATTCCCTATACAATATTTCGTCCCTCTATAATTATTGGTGATACCTATCAGGGGAAAGCTGAGGGATGCACCTTTGGTTACTACCGCTATACTTTTATTATTTATTTCCTAAAACAACAAATTATAAGTCAATTGTCCAAGAAGGGTTTTTTGTCTGCCTGTCTAAAAATACTCGGAACAAAATATAATGCTAAGGATGATATTTTAACTGTTCCTTCATTATTAATTCCCTACCCCATTGGTGGACAAGTAGATCTTATCCCCGTTGATTATGTAATTAATGCTATGTTTGATCTATATGATAAATTTAATCATTCGCAAGTAATTCATTTGACCAATCCGTATCCACCAAAATATATTAAGATGTTTAAAGCTGTGCTAGAGGATATTGGGCTCGAAAAGATAAAAGCTATTCCGCTTCCTCCGGTACTTTTTAAACTGCTTGTTACTTGTGCTCATTTTTGTGTTCCTTCAATTCGTAAATACAGCAAGTCAGTTATGTGGTATATTCCCTACATCTCTAAAAGATGCCACTTTGGGCATACAACAATCAAAAAATATTACCATTTACCACCAAAAATAACCAGGCAGACAATGCGTCGAATCAACACCTATGCTAATGAAAATATTTTAAACAAGATTGATATAACTTAATTCTTGTTTTCTTTTCTAAACTTAGAACTTTTCATTTTACAACCACCCCAGGTAGCTTGATTATATTGAGGATTATTAGTTAGCGTCTCCCAAATTCTATACAATGGTTTTTCTAGAATATTCCCAAAGCACCTATGATTAAAATCGCAAGGAGAAATATCGCCATAGGGAGAAACATAAAAATAACTTGTTCCGCCAGAGCAACCTGTGCTTTGATAGCTAGTTGAATAAGCATACACTAAAATGCCTGGGTAACTCTGATCAATATTATACTTTTCTACTGAAGAAATTAGCTCCTCAATCCAATTATTATTATCAACTAATGCTTGGCAGTTCCGCATTTTACCCGTTGGAATCATATCAAAAACGACCACTTCATGAACACCCAATTTCTTTCCCAGCTCAATCATTTTTTCTAATGCTCCATCTCTAAACTCTTTTTCGGTTAGCGTCATGGATATACCAACTGAAAATCCCAACCGTAAGCTCTCCTTAATTCCAAGTATTGCTCGCTTAAATATCCCCTCTTTGCCTCTTTTTTTATCATGGATTGTACTACTAACAGAATCCAAGCTAACATAAATACTATCTAAACCATTTTTTTTCAATTCACTAGCCCTCTCCCTTAACAAATATCCGTTAGTAAACATTACAGTAGTAGAAAGATTTTTGTCAACGCTTTGAATTAACTGAGGCAAATCTTTTCTGAGGAGTGGTTCTCCTCCGACAAAATTAATAACTGTAACTCCTAATTTTTGGGCGTCCGCTATTAATTTTTGACCCTCCTTTAAATCTAGAGGCTTTCTTGTTTTGTCGTCTACCTCGGTAAAAAAACTACAGTGCTTACAGTTAGCATTACAGACATCATTGACTGCAAAACTCATTAGGTTTGGCAAATTACGATTTTGAATATTACTAAAAACTGACCGTGCCAGCATATTTGCTCCTGGTTTGCTGAAGACAGCCGGTGTAGATAGAGAAAAAACCGGACAGCCATCTCGGTAGTGAATTATTTTGTCATGATTAATATATATTTTATAAATTTGTCTTAAATAATCTTCTGTGTAGGGTAAAGTCTTAGTTGCTAGAAATAGCTTAAATCGCCATTGTTTAAAATTGAACATATATTGTTTTTGGAAGACTAGCAATTAATACTTACATAGCCTATAATTAAATTATATTCTTATTTTATACTATGAAAGACAATCCTACAAATACCTCCCAAGTAGTACTCAGATTTTATCAGTACTTTCAAGAAAGATTTCCCATTGTCCCGGCAATGTTATTTGCAGTTCTCTTTGCTTCCGCAGGAACGCTTTATGCTGACCAGCTGTCACTATTAACGACACTCGCTATCTTTACATTAACTATTTTTCTGTTTCTACTCCGAGTGCGTTTAGTTGATGAATTCAAAGATTATCATTTTGATATGGAACATTATTCAGATAGGCCGGTGCCTCGAGGGCTGGTATCTCTTCGGGAAATTAAAGTTTTATTAATAGGTGTTATTGCTTTAGAACTACTGCTTCAATCTTTCTTTGGAATTACAGCCCTTCTTTTTTATGCACTACTTCTCTTCTATCATTTCCTTATGTACAAGGATTTTTTTAGCGAGAGTCTAGAAAAAAAATACTTTTCTTCATATATTTTTTTGCATCAGACAATCTTCCTTTTCTATGGTTATTACATCCTACTGGTTGCTAGAAATACTTTCCCAACCCATGCTGACATTGGTATTTTATTGGCTTTATTTCTACCGGGCTATATCTACGAGATTGGGCGTAAGTGCCAATATCGTTTGTCAGACCAGGGCTGTAATAACACTGATACCTATATTTATAAATGGGGAGAAATGAAAAGTTTTTCGTTTCTTTATTTTCTACTTTTATTGCAACCCTTATCACTTTTTTTAATTTTTGGAACATTTAATTTCTTAATTTTAATCAACCTTTTATTAATGTTGCTTCTTCTAATAGTTTTCATTTTTAATAAAGTAGCCACTCTGCAGCTAGCAGATAAATGGAGTGTGGCTCTAGGAATTTTGGGAATGATTTTATTAAATATAGGACTAATATGGTTATAGACAAAAAAAATGTCTCCAGCGTAGTAATTGGAAACAAGGCTGCCAATTTAATTCAATTAGAAAAAAGCGGTATATCAGTACCGCCTTTTAAGGTCATTACTGTCAAAAATTTAATTCTGGATTACGATAAGATTACTTTACAAATTGAAAAGGCTTTTCAAAAAGAAGATTACCAGCTACTAAAGAACCTTATCAAAAAAATAAAATTCATTGATAAAAATTTAGCCGAAGATTTCCGCAAGTTGAAATCACATCACGGACAATTAGTTAGTTTTCGTACCTCTGCTGGAAATGAAGACTTGGCTGAATATTCTTTTGCTGGCATTTATGAATCTTTTTTAAATGTTGAGCTAACTTTAGAAAATTTTTCAAAATACATTCTAGTTTGCTTCGCTAGTCTATTTTCACCCAGAGTCTTCTCTTATTATAAAAAAAATAATATTTCACCAGAAAAACAATCCTTTTCTATTGTCATTCAAAAAATGTTTCCGGCAGAAGTGTCGGGAGTAGCTTTTTCTAACTATCCATTTAGTAATACAAAAATGGTGTTAACAAGTGGCCTGGCTGAAAAATTAGTACTTGGTGAAAATGCTGAAGAGTATATTTTTTATAAAAATAATAGCTCCAAAAAATACCCCTCTATTATTAAAGATGTCCAACTAAAAAAACAATTCGAAATATTACTACGATACCTAGAGGCTATTACTTACCACCGAAAAAAACCACAGGATATCGAATGGTCTATTAATAAAAAATCTGTAGCGATTTTACAGACTCGGGCAATAACGGTACCTATTCAATTGGCTCCGATTCAGGAGGAAGTTTTTGACTGTACAAATATTTCTGAAAGTTACCCTGGCATAACAACTCCCTTAACCTATTCCTTTATCCAATATGCATACTCTAAAGTTTATGCTAATTTTATGAATCTAGTTGGTATTAAAAAAGTAATTATTGAGCGCAATCAAGATACGCTAGAGAATCTATTGGGCTATGTTGACGGTAAGGTTTATTATAAAATAAATAACTGGTATGAAATGATAAAAGTATTTCCTGGTTATAAATACAACAAAGATTTTTTTGAAGCAATGTTAGTCCCCCAAAAGAAAAAGGTTTCTGCTTCAAAACCAAAATTACGTAAAACACAGGGCTTAAAGAATTTGATTACTAGTCTGCCGGTATTAATCAACTTTGGTTATAAATTACTTTTTTACAAAAAAGATTCCGAAAGATTCCTAAATAATTTTGATAAAAATTTTAGCAAGCATAAAAAGTTAAATATGCCGGAGCTAACAGCGAAAGAGCTTATCTATAGTTACCGCCGCTTGGAAAAAAAGTTTCTTGATAAATGGAAGGTCCCAATTCTAAATGACTTCCGCTTGATGATATTTCATGGGCTTTTAGACAAGCTTCTTACAAAAACCATTCCTAAGCAAAACAAGAAATATTTAAACACCTTAATAGCTAACTTCAAACAGGATGATGAGCTAAAAGTGTTAAAAGCTTTACATGCGTTAGCAACTAGCATTACCTCTAGCAAGAAACTAAATGCATTATTTGATGATCATCCAGCCACTGTTATCTATGAGAAATTACTAATAACAGATGAACCAATATTAATAAAATTTAAAAAAAGTTTTGATAACTATGTTCAGCAATATGGTGCTCGTCGCCCAAACGAATTAAAATTAGAAAGTGTGAGCGTGGAAGAAAATCCTGAATTTATAATTACCCTTTTGAAAAATTTTCGTGGTATTAACTTCCCCGGCATCTCAAAAAATCCTCACCACCAAACTCTACTTACGATTAAAAATGTTATTCGTAAAAGATATAATCCTTTTCAAAGTACCTTCTACTTTCAATTGATTAAATTTACAGCCAAGAGAACACGCCTAGCTATTCAATTGCGAGAAGTTTTTCGATTGAGACGAGGGATGGTCTACTCTATTGCTAGGGATTATTTCTTAGCGCTAGGAGATATTTTTGTATTTAATGATATAATAAATAAGAAAGAAGATATTTTTTATCTTACAAAATACGAAATATTTGATATCGGACTATACAACACTTTGGCAAAAAAATATCAAGCAATAGTTGCTACTCGCCAAAAACAACTCCTTAATTATAAACACCAAGACTTACCAAAAAGGTTAAAAATTACTGGACTAGGAGTCAAGGAGCAAATTCTTGATGATGCAGCTTCTTCCGATGACTCGTTAAAAGGATTGCCCACTACCAATGGTATTGTTAAGGGAGAAATACTCGTCCTGAAAGAATTTGACCCCAAGGCTAATTATAAAAATAAGATTCTGGTGACTTATCAAACTGATCCTGGCTGGACAGTAATTTTTCCTCTACTGAAAGGCATTGTCCTAGAAAAAGGTAATACCCTTTCTCACGCTGCTATTCTCAGTAGAGAACTAGATATTCCCTGTGTGGTAAGAGTAGATAATGCAGTTAAACTTCTAGGAACACATAATAAGATACTTCTTAACGGTAATACTGGCTTAATCATAACATTAGATTAAATTTTTATATGCTACATACTTCATCAAAATATTTATTTAACCCTGCAAATATAATCACACTTACTGGATTGATTCCAGTAATTATCGGTTTTTATTTTGTTAATACCCAGCAACCGTTCTTGGCTATAGTTGCTATGTGTATTGCTTTCTTATTTGACATTCTAGACGGCTATGTTGCTAGAAAATTAAAAATAACTAGTGACCTAGGAAGGAATCTAGACTCCTTCCTTGATGCTTTCAATTATCTTGTCCTCAGTTCATATTTTCTTTATTCCTTTTTTGACTTTAATGCCTGGCTATCTTTATTTTTAATATTTTGTATTTTAGCTAGTGGCGTCTTAAGGTTAAGCCGACATAACATTATAGGGATTACTCAGGGAAATGCTAGCTCCTATTACACTGGCTTAATAGTTCCCTACATACAATTAGCGATTATTGTAACTTTCTTTGTGTCTACCTATGTTCATCCAAAATTATCTTATACTCTCATTATTGTCATACCTCTATTCTCCAAGCTAATGCTTGCAAACTTTAAAATGAAAAAAGTAAAAAATTATAAGCTTATATTTATTTTACTTGCTGTTTTTATATTTTTGTTAATTTTGAACAACTAATTATATGCGAATTACTACTAGTCCAGACAAAGCTCAATTAGAATCCCTCATTGCAGAAATTTCTTCGTTAATTAAAAATGAAAAAAACTTGTCTCAACGAAGCTGTTCAGAAATTCGACAATACCTGCAGAAAAAAAATGCCCACCTATTTCTTGATGACAATAATATCTTAATGGGATTTCTATTTCAAACAAAGCTTAGTAATGAGTTAATGGAATTGCACGGTTTATTTTTAAAACCTGCCTACAGAGACAAAGGTTATGCTGCCCAAATTTTTACGCAAGTAACTAAAGACACTTCTACCTCTTATTTGGGCGCAACTTTTTTGCCTAAAATTGAAGCTTTAACAAAAAAACATGGCTTTGAAAAAATAACTTTCAGCACCCTAAGTCTTCGGGAAAAAATAAACTTTATGAAACAAAGAATTAAGCTACATCGTTTACGTGAAGTTTTTCGACATAATAATACTGGAACTTTAGTGTTAATGAAAAAATCTTAAACTAATGCTTATCAAAATATTTCTTATCACCATTTTATTTGTCAGTGCTTATCTTCTCTTGGAATTTATTAAGCGACGTCTAATATTACACACCATTATTACGCGTAAGATAGCTCATACTGTTTCTATTTTTGTAGCTCTCGGCCTGTCATTTTTTCTAACCAAAGAAGAATTTATATTAATAACTGCCCTAGTCTTATGCTTCTTTATCTTTTCTTATTCTAGAAATATTTTATCTGCTATTCATATTAAATCACCAAAAACTTACGGGGAAATATATCTACCCGTAGCAATTATTTTCATGAGCATCTTTTTTTATAATGATTTATTTGTCTTTTGGACGAGTTTGCTGGTGTTGGCTATATCAGACACGCTGACTGGACTGTACCATTTTTACAGACACCAGTACAAGAGCCTGTGTGGTAGTGGACTATTCTTTCTGAGCACTCTTCTTATAGTCTTTTTTTGTATTTCCATCCTAGCTCCAATTTCTTTTGACATCTACACTTTAATAAAGATTGTTTTGATTTCTTTAGCCGTTACAGGCATAGAATATATCTCTACTGCCGGTACTGACAATTTAACTATCCCAATTTTGCTATCAACCCTACTCTTTTTATTTTTTTAATTTCCAGAATCGCATTAAAGTATCTGTTAGATAATGTAAGCCTCCACCCAAAAAAATTGCACCGCCAACATAGCTTAGCGGTATTTTATATAAAAATAGTAGTACTACAGCGCAAGCTAGTAAAGAATCAATATTATCTATAATACTAAAAAATTTCTTCTTCAAATTATTTTTAGCTACAGCACCAGGAAGTATGTCCAGTCGTCTTTTTAAAAAAGAATTTGGCAGCTCTCCCAGGGAATATGCTAGGCCATAAAATATTCCCTTCCAGCTAGTAGCGCTAGCATAACTAAAAATAATACTTTCCTGGTCAACTTTAAATAATACTAATAATTTACCAAAAAATAAAATAAATATATAGGTACCCAGTGCCATTATGATTGGTCCTCGCCAAGTTTTGTTATTTCCAAATATCCTTTTCCCAAAAATACTTTTTTTATTATCCAAAGGAATATTTAAAAAAATAAGTCTGTTCTTTTTTAACAATACAATAAAAATAATTCCACCAACCAGGATTGGCAAGACCATTAAAAAAAGTTGTGTTAAATAATGCAACATATAATATAAAGGCTATTATTAACTCTGGTGTTGCCAAAGCTCCCAGTATTTGCCTTTTAATTTCAATAATTCATTGTGAGTGCCATCTTCAATTATTCTACCACCCTCAAATACAATTATTCTATCCATTTGTTTTAAAGTCGATAGCCTATGGGCAATGGCGATTGTTGTCCGGCCCTTCATTAAACTCTCTAGAGCTTCTTGTATTTTTTGCTCCGCCTTAGAATCTAGGGCACTAGTTGCCTCATCCAAAACTAGAATTGGAGATTTTTTTAGCATTGCTCGAGCAATCATTACTCGTTGCTTTTGTCCTCCGGAAAGTTTTACTCCTCGCTCACCTACTAAAGTTTTAAAACCCTTAGGGAAACTATTAATGAATTCTAGGGCGTGAGCTCTTTTCGACGCCTGCTCAACCTCTTTTTGGGTTGCCTTGGGATAACTATATTTTATATTATCTAGTAAGCTCCGGTGGAATAATAAAGCATCCTGGGGAACATAGGCAATGGCCGAACGCAGGTCGTCTTGCCTGATTTTACCGACAGTGTGCCCGTCAATCTTAATTAAACCACTCTCAACATCCATAAATCGCAAGAGTAAACTAACAAAAGTTGACTTACCCGCACCGGACTCTCCTACTAGTCCAATCTTTTGCCCAGCTGGAATTGTCAGAGAGAGATTTTTAAAGACGGTATTTTTCTTGTCATCTTCATAGTGAAAATTGACTTTATCAAAAACAATTTCTCCTTTCTTAATTTTAACTTTTTTTGCGCCTGGCAAATCCTGAATTTCATGAGGGCTAAAAATCTCTTCCAACCCTTCCTGGAGTTTACC
>JAUZSW010687682.1:0-12926 GCA_034780735.1 Hyalogyrina grasslei
ATGCAAATATTGAACCGGTTGCCATGACAATTGAGAATAATAATGGAGTAATAATTAATGAAGGTGCTGAAGATGGTGCAGAAATATTGATAACAATACAAAATGATGAATTTGTATCAACATTAACTAATAATGAATGGTCAGTTAATTATCTTCCTACGGGTGTTTTGGTTGATACTATACTGCGCCAAACAAATACAACTGTTTTAATAAGACTGACAGGTAATTCAATTAACGATTATGATAATAATATTGATACTGTTCAGGTAAATGTACAAGGTTCACAGTTTGTGAGTCAAAATGTTAATTTGTCGGTAAATTCAGGTGTTCTGTTAACAGCTAATCCTGATGCAGAAACCCTAAATTTTACTACAATATCTATTAATGAACGTGCTGAGAATCTTGCTGAAATTGAGGTAAATCTTATAGGTGGAACATTTGCAGAAATTCTGAATGATACAAGTTGGATAATTTCAGGTCAACCATCAGGTATTACTCTAAATTCTATTGTTAAAAGTTCATCTACTCAAGCTTTAATTGTTTTAGGCGGGGTATCCGATACCGATTTTGATACCGATATTACATCTTTTGCAGTAAGCGTTCTTCCTAATCAGATAAATGACCACCCTGATGCTGACGGAAATATTACTACAACGGGTAATGTTACATTTACGGCAATAAATGAGCAGGTTTCTTATAATATTCCGGCAGGTTCATTAACCGAAGATAATGTTAATGAAAGTATTATTGAGTTAACACTATCAGGTGATGAGTTTGCTGACTATGGACTTGAAGTAAATAATTTTACACTAAATAATGCACCTGAAGGGTTAATAATTGGTGCAATTGAGTATGTTGATGAAAATAATGCAAACTTAATGTTTTCATACAATCGTACCGACTTTGATGTTGATTATAACAATATATCTATTACTGTTGATGGGTCGGAAATTACAAGTGGAGCAAGTATTACAACCAATGTATTTTCAGTAACGGCAATTATTGAATTACCATTTATTGAATTGTTTGATAATGAAATTACAGAAGGAGCTGAAAATAGTGGAGTAATTACTGTTATATTATATGAGGATGAATTTAAACAAGTAATAGATACACAAAACTGGACTGTTAGTAATCTTCCCGTTGGAGTTACTGTAAACTCTATTGTCAGAATTGATTCCGTAACCGTAAATATAAATCTTCAAGGTAGTCGTGGTCAAGATTATGACGAGGATATAACTAATACAACTGTTACAATTCTTGCCGATGAACTAATTGAAGGATTAAGTAATGTGAGTGCTTCGTCGGGTATAATTTTTATAGCTTTTAATGATGCAGAAACAATATCATTAAACTCAATTACTATTCCGGAGGGGGTAGAAGATGGGAAAGTTATAACAATTAATTTGCAAGGAGGAACATTTGTAGATAATATAGCACCGGAAACTTGGCAATTCAATAATTTGCCGGTAGGTGTTCAGGTAGCAAATGTTACAGTTGTTGATTCTGTTACTTCAACTTTACAACTTGCAGGTTACCGAACAAGTGATTATGATTCTGATATTGACGGTTTTGAAGTTATTATTCCGACTGATGATATAAATGATATAATTAATGGACAGTTAGAAGTCTCCACCGGAGTATCGTTTATTGCAAAAACCGAATTATTAACCACAACTATTGTTGAATTAAGTGAGAATAACTTAAATGGAGCTTCGGTAGTTTTTTCACTAACTGATGATTCGTTTGCTGATAATACTCTTGATGTATCTTCATTTAGTTTGTTAAATTCAATTACCGATTTGTCAATTGAAAATGTAACTCATATTAATGACACGGCAGTATCTGTTGAGTTGTTGTATAATAATACCGATTTTGATACTGACGTTGATATTCAATTGGAAATTAATTCTTCGGAACTGTTTGGAATCGAAAATCTAATATCAAACAGTGTTTTATTGAAAGCAAATAATGACGATGAAGTATTAACAATGAGTAGTGATGTTAATGGCATATTTGAAGGAGAAGAAGAGGGAGAAATAATAGCAATAAGTTTATTGGGTGGCACATTTAATAATCCCCTTACTACAAATGATTGGAGTGTTTTGAATTTACCACAGGGAGTTGAATACACCATTTCATATATTGATTTGGATTCGGTAAATATTGAACTTACATCAAGCACAACAAATGATTACGATTATAATATAACCAATTTAAGCGTAACAGTTCCTGCATCCGATGTTTCCGATTATAATGGCAGTAACTTTGTATTAACCGATTTGGTTACATTTACAGCTTATAATGAGGCATTAAATATTACAGCATCTCTTAATGAGTCAAATTTAAATACAAACTCAATCTCACTCGTTTTGCATAATGAAATATTTACTGATGCAACTCTTAATATAAGTAATTTTGTGCTTAACAATGCACCAATTGGAGTTTCTGTTTCCGATGTAAATTATACCTCAAATACCGAGGCTAATATTATACTTGCATATGATAATACCGATTTTGATATTGATGTTACCGATTTTTATGTAACTATTTTATCAGATGAAATTAGAGGTGCTGCCGATTTAAATAGTGATACCTTAACAATTACTTCGGTTGTTGAACCTGAAAATATTACTATATCTCATTCCGGTTTAACCGAAGAAAATTTAAACAGTGCTTCAATATCACTTGTAACTTCATATGTAAAATTTGCTGATAATACATTAGATAAAAATAATTTTACTTTAAATAAT
This sequence comes from Hyalogyrina grasslei, assembly GCA_034780735.1. Classification (NCBI taxonomy): domain Eukaryota; kingdom Metazoa; phylum Mollusca; class Gastropoda; family Hyalogyrinidae; genus Hyalogyrina; species Hyalogyrina grasslei. The sequence goes on from JAUZSW010687682.1 coordinate 2,754, forward strand.
ATTCCTGCCGGATGTTCAATACAGAGTATATCATATGTAACAGATACTACAGCAGATATTATTCTTAGCTATAATAACACCGATTTCGATTCTGATTTTGAGATGTCAGTTACTGTTAGTTCAATCGAATTAACAACATCATCATCAATTACATCAAATACATTACTAATAAATGCAACATCCGATAATGAAATAATTAGTTTAGTTGACGATGGAGAGGTAAATGAAGGTGCAGAGGATGGAGAACAAATAGTAGTTACCATTGAGGGTGGTGATTTTATTGAATTACCGGTATATGATAACTGGATACTCTCTAACTTGCCTGAGGGTGTAATTGCAGATAACTTTAATAGTATTAACGATACAGCTGTTCAATTTACATTGGTAGGTAACAGTACTCAGGACTTTGATAATAATATATTTGTAAATATTGAAATACCTGCATCGGATGTAAATGATGTAAGTGAAAATATTACCAGCTCATTTGGTTTTGATATTATTGCGCTTAATGATGCTGAGATTATTAAAATGACTGATGATGGCGAAATTATTGAAGGGGCTGAAAATGGTGAAGAGATAGTTGTATCAATAGAGGGAGGAACTTTTAGTAATAATGTTAAAAAAGAGGGATTTGATATTACTAATCTTCCTATGGGTATCGAAATAGGAACCGTTACTCTTAATTCATCAACACAAGTTACCCTTGAACTGTTGGGTAATGCCACCATTGATTATGATGGTAACATTAATGCTGTTTTAGAAATACAAAGCGAAAATGTTAATGATTATTCGGGCGACTCGTACTCTATAAATGAAGGTGTAGTATTTATAGGCAACTACGAGTTAGAGGATAGGGTTTTAAATGCAGCAACCGATGGTATTTCTGAGGATAATCTTTCGGGTTTTGTTATTGCACTGCAAATTGAACATGATGAATTTGTTGATGAAACTATTGGTGTTTCCTCGTTTATATTAAATAATGCCCCTGTGGGGGTGGCAATTTCATCTGTTTTATACACAAACAAAAATAATGCAGAAATAACATTAAGTTATGATGATACCGATTTTGACATAGATATTACCAATTTTTCAATAGAAATAATAAGTAGTGAGCTATTATCGGGAGTTAATTTGATAAGTAGTAATAAAACCATTACTGCCATTGATGAAACACCTACACTTTCAGTTTCGCATTCGGGTCTTAATGAGTTGAACCTTGACGGGGCAGAAATTTCAATTACATTAGATTTTGATACGTTTGTTGATGGAATTATTACTGTAGCCTCAATAACATTAAACAATGCACCTACGGGGTTAACAGTTGGTTCATTTGTATATATTAATGAAACATCAGGTACAGTTATTTTAAGTTTTGATGATACCGATTTTGATGTAGATATATCAGATTTCTCAATAGCAATTGATGCATCAGAACTTAATTCGGCAACCAAACTTGCAAGCAATAACTTAACTATTATTGCTGCCGACGAAGAAAACGGTAGTTTAATAGTATCGGTAAACGAACAGATGACAGAAGAAAACCTGAATAATTTTAATATTAAACTTCAATTATCAGGCGAAACTTTTGCTGATAATGTATTTAATACGGCAAATTTTATTCTTTCAGGCGTTCCGGGAGGAGTAAGTGTTAATAGCGTTGAGTATGTCGCAACAAATGAAGCCACTCTGATTTTTAGTTTTAACGGAGTCGATTTTGACAGCGATTTTAACTCGGTGATAATTCAAATTAGTGATTTGGAATTATCAGGTGTAAATAGTTTAGTTAGTAATTCATTATCAATTATAGCTGTTAACGATGCCGAATCAATAAATTTATCGGCAGCTGCTGAAATTATTGAAGGTAATGAATCGGGAAAAATTATTACCGCTGATATAACAGGTGGAACATATACTGACATATTACAAGAAAACTTATGGAATTTAATTAACCTGCCATCAGGTGTAACTATAGACACTATTGAACTAATATCGCTTAATAGAGCAAATATTGTTTTGTCGGGTAATTCGCAAATTGATTACGATGAGGATAGGGAAGTTTATTTATCCTTAAAACAATCGCAGGTTGATGAATATAGCGGAATTGATTTAGAATCATCAAATACAATTACTTTTAAAGCTGTGGTAGAATTACCAAGTGTTTTAATATCAAACGATAGTTTAATTGAGAATAACCTTAATGGTCAACTTATTGATTTACGTTTAACAGAGATATTTTTTAGTACTTCAAACATTGATGTTTCTGATTTTACACTTATTAATCAACCCGATGGACTAACTGTTTCAGAAGTAATATACTACTCTGAAAACTTTGCACAGTTAGTTATAAGCTTTGACTCTACCGATTTTGATTCAAATAAACAATTTTCGGTAAATGTAGCAAAAGAGGTTCTTTCAGTAAGTGATTCAATTGAGAGTAATTTGTTAACGATAACAGCTATTGACGATAACGAGGAATTTACAATGTTTGATGATGGCGAAATTATTGAGGGGAATGAAAATGGAGAGATTATTACCCTTACATTAAAAGGCGGTGATTTTTCTAATAATATTACACTTACCGAATGGGTATTTAATAATCTTCCTTCAGGAGTAACCGTTGGTAGTGTTAACAGGGTTTCAGATACTATTTTGCAATTCGCATTATCAGGTATCTCTTTGGTTGATTACGACACTAACTTAACACAATTTGAGATTAAAGTACCCCAATCTGCATTTAACGATTATTCGGGCAATGCTGTTTCTGTTATTGGAGGTGTTACTTTTACAGCTGCTCAAGAGGACGGTAGCTTGTCAATGTCGCATACAGGTCTTAATGAGAATAATATAGATAGTGCAACCATTGATTTGTTACTCTCTGATGCAGCTTTTGCACCTGTTGTAAAAGGTATTTCAGATATAACGCTTAACAATGTGCCCGATGGTTTAACTGTTAAGGTTTTTACTGTTATATCTGATATTTCGGCTACAATAGAGTTGGCATATTCAGGTAACGATTTTGATATTGATTTCATGGATTTTAGTATAACCCTCGCAGATAATATTTTACTGCCGGCTAAGGAATTAACAAGTAATGTTTTGCCAATTTATGCAAGTATTGAGCCTGTTGTAAATATAGCTTTTGATGGATTTATTGAAGAAGGCAGTGAAAATGGTGAGTTAATTACTGTTTTATTAACCGAAGGAAAATTTATTGCCGAACCGATTATTGATAGTATTAACCTGTTAAATTTACCATCGGGTATTACCATCGGAAATATTAAAAGAGTGGCAGATACGTTAGTTACATTTGAATTAATTAATAATCGTACAGTTGACTATGATACTAATATAAATAAGATTATTTGTACTATTGAATCCGGATTATTTGAATCGTTTTACGGATTACCGGTAAACACAGGTACAAATATTTTGTTTAGTGCACTTAATGAGCAACTAATAATATTGCATACAGGATTGAACGAGCAGAATTTAAATAGAGCAGAAATTGATTTGGCATTAATAGATGACTATTTTGTTAGTACTCAAATAATGAATTCGTCAATTACCCTTAACAATGCACCATTTGGCACATCGGTAGGTAATGTTGAATTTGTTAACGATACAGCCGCCATATTAAGTTTGGTGTTTGATGGTACCGATTTTACTACAAACATCACCGACTTTTTTATTGAATTAGATGCTTTGGAATTATTTAGTATTAATAATTTAATAAGTAATAATATTGAGATTGAAAGTATTACATCAATATTTAATGATATTTCAGATATTAAGGTAAACGTTTATTCCAATAATTCTACTGTTTTTGTTAATATTGATGAATTACCTGAAATTAAAGGTTCAGCAATAATTTCAATTTTCGACGTAAAAGGTAAAAGAGTTTATTACTCTGATTTAGAGAAAGTTGAATTAAATACAATTAAGTTAAATGTTTTTACAGGCAACTACCTTGTTAAAGTTAATATTAATGGCATGGAGTTTGTAAATAAAGTATTTATATTACCTGAGTAACAGGTATTTTTTTCATGGGTTAATGGTTGCAAAACACTCGCAGTTTTTCTGTCGGGTGTTTTGTTTTTTTAAGCAATAGGTTTACATTTGTTTAATTAACATGTCATCATCCGACAATGGAGGATATGACATCGTTAATTAGTTAAAAGTTATAGTTATAAACTTTGTAGTATGGTTAATTTTAATAAACTTCGAACTTCTTTTAAATTTTATTCGCGAATTAGCGGCAATTCTTTATATAAATGAATAAACTTTACTTTACTATATATATATTATTATTATTTACCTCCCTAAAAGGCCAGTTTAATAAAAACGGTTACCCTTTTTATACTTACTACGATTCAAAAGACTTTAATGCCTACGACCAAAATTGGGATATAATTGAAGATAACAACGGAATAATATACGCAGCAAATAATAACGATGGTATTCTTCAATTTGATGGCGAAACATGGCGAAAAATTGCTATTGAAAATAAACCCGAAGTACGCTCGCTGGCAATTGATAGCAACGGTGTAATATATGCAGGTTGCTCAAACGATTTTGGATATCTGTTACCAAATAGTGAGGGAAATCTTGTTTTTAACTCACTTTATAAAAAGTATGATTTTGCAGATAATAGTTTTTCTAATATATATAAAGTAAATATTATTAAAGATACAGTATTTTACTCTTCTGATACTTACTTATTGTTCAAATATAGTATAAATGAAGATACTGTAACTGTTATTGATTTACCTCCATTTACTTTATTTACTTTTGGAATTAATAATAAATTATATGGTTCAGGATACCTACATGGGTTTTTTATAAAAAATAATGATACTGTTAAAACAGTTTTGGGCGGTAATTTTTATAAAACGAAAAATATTTTTTCAATTTTACCTGATACTAATTCACTTACCATAGTAACAGGTCAAAATGGTGTTTATAACTATCAATTAAAAAGCGGAAAATCAATTCAACTGCTTGCAAATAGCAGTTTAAGTTTTATTAAAGATTTTATTACATATTCAGCAATAAAAACTAATAATAATATTCTGTTGGCAACCATAGGCTCAGGTGTTGTTGGTGTAAGCAAATCAGGTAAAATTACTGATGTGTATGACCAACAAATTGGTATAAAAGATCATGTATGTGCATCAACTAATTCATACAGAAACTCTATTTGGAGTGCTTTAAGCTTGGGAATAACAAAGTTTGAGTATAATAGCCCTTTTCGTTATTTCTCTAAAGAATCAAATCTGGAAGGTTTTATTACCGATGTGGTAAAAATAGAAAACAAATTCTTTGTTGCAACTGAATTAGGTCTGTTTTATTTAAAAGAAATAAAAAATCAATATCCAATTTTTGTTAAAATAGAAGGATTTGAAGATCAAATCAGATCTATGCAAAAGATGTGTATTAATAATAATGAAATTCTCTTAATAGGAACACAGAATGGTATTTATCAATTAAATGATAATACCGGAAAAGTACAATTAATAGAAATAATAGGTATTGAAGAATATGCAAATCTGTTTCTTGAAAAAGATAACAATCAAAATAAAGATGTTGCTTTTTATGTTAAATATATATATACTCAAGAAAATCCTGACCTTTTGTGGGTGGGAACTAAATCACAAAGGTTAATTTGTCTTGAATATAAAAATAATAATTGGTATTTTACTGATAAAATATATAATATTGGTAATGGAATAAATACCATTATTAAAGATAGCAGTAATAATATTTGGGCTGCTACCAAGCAAAGTGGTTTGGTAAAGATTGATAAAATAAGTAAAAAGCTTATTAAATACGATACAGTAGCAGGTCTGCCTGTAAACTATTCATTAAAAGTATTTAATAATAATTTTAATGAAGTGCTGTGTGCTACACCCAAAGGAATTTATAAGTATGATATACAAAAAGATATTTTTAAAAAAGATACAATACTACCCGATAAATATACTAACGGTAAATATGGTGTAGAGAATATGATTGTTGATAGTGAAGGCAGTTACTATGTAAATTACTATGAGGGAAACAATAAAGGAATTGATAAAATTATATGGGATAAGGAGCAAAACAGATATAAAATTGTTAATGATTTTAAACGTATTGGCGGTGAAGTAATAAACTGTTTTTATGAATATAGTAACCTTATTTGGTTTGGTATTGGTGATGTACTGTATAACTATAATAAAAATAAAAAAATAAACACTTCGGAATCTTATAAATGTTTAGTGCGTAAAGTTGAAGGGTTAGACTCTACTTACTTTAACGGTGCATTTTATAAAGAGACAGAAAGAGGGTTAATGCCATCAAATATTCAACACGAAAAGCAAAAACCCATACTCGATTATTTATATAACGATTTAACCTTTCATTTTGCAGCCCCATATTTTGAGGGAGTAGAAGCAATTAAATACTCCTATAAATTAGATGGCTTTAAAGATGAATGGTCAAAATGGAATAGTGAGGCAAAGGCTGTTTTTACAAACTTAAATGAGGGACAATATACCTTTAAGGTAAAAGCATTAAATATTTATGAGGTTGAGAGTGAAACAGGAACTTATGAGTTTACAATTTTACCGCCTTGGTATCGCACAATTGTTGCATATATAATATACGTAATTTTAATAATTTTTATTCTAATAGTTATTGTAAAACTTTATACCCGTCGTTTAGAGCAGGAAAAAATTGCATTAGAGGGCATTGTACGTGAGCGTACTTCCGAAATACGTGAGCAACGTGATGAGATTGCCGGTCAAAAGCAAAACATTGAAGACAGTATATTATATGCCCGTAGAATTCAACGTGCCATTTTACCATCTAATGAACTGGCAATAGATATTCTACCTGAGCATTTTATTCTTTTTCGTCCGCGCGATGTTGTTAGTGGCGACTATTTTTGGATGAATAAAATTGGTAACAGGGTTGTTTTGGTAGCTGCCGATTGTACCGGTCATGGTGTTCCGGGAGCTTTTATGAGTATGTTGGGAGTATCATTTTTAAATGAGATTGTACTGAAAGAGAATACCGTTGAACCACATTTAATACTTAATAAACTTAGGTCAAGAGTTAAAAAAACTTTAAAGCAAGAGGGTAAAGATGGCGAAGCAAAAGACGGTATGGATGTAGCTTTAATTGTTATAGAGGAATCTGAAAAGAAATTGTATTTTTCAGGTGCTTACAATCCGGTTTTAATTTATAGAGATGGTGAATTAATTGAAATAAAAGCCGACCGTATGCCAATTGGAATATACATTAAAGAAAAAGAGAGTTTTACACTTAACGAATTTGATTACCAACCCGGTGACACATTCTATATATTCTCCGATGGCTACCCCGACCAGTTTGGCGGACCAAAAGGACAAAAATTCCGTATTAGGGCAATGAAAGCATTGCTTTTAGAGCTGCAAGAAAAGAATATGGCAGAGCAGAAAGAGATACTAACTACAACTATTGAAAACTGGATGGCTGAAACACCAGGGCAAGACCAAATTGACGATATGGTGGTTATTGGAGTTAGGATGTAACTTTTATTATTTGAGTTTTAATAAGAATATTTGATTTTGACAATTAAGGGCATTTCTAATCAGAAAATCAGCTATGGAGAAATCTATAATAGCAAAAGTAGGTAATCTAAGTACTAAGGTGCGGTCAGATTGTTATGTGCAGATGGAGATTACTAAAAGAGGTGGTATTCAACTTGATTTAAGTAGTAAGGTGTTAAGTCTTTATGGCGAATCAATTAAAAAATTGACATATAGCGTACTTGATTATTTTAATATTAAAAATACTAAAATTGAAATAATTGATAAAGGAGCTTTACCATGGGTAATAACAGCTCGTTTAGAGGCAGCCATTAAAAAACTTATTAATACCAATAAGGAGTTTTTACCTGATGTTATTGATGAGAATAGATATAAAACCACAAAAGAGCGTTTTAGGTTTAGTCGCTTGTATTTGCCCGGTAATACTCCAAGTATGTTTTTAAATGCAGGATTGCACAAACCCGATGGTATAATTCTTGACCTTGAAGATGCTGTAGCTCCTGAAAAAAAAGATGAAGCAAGGTTTTTAATACGAAATGCATTAAGGGCATGTAATTTTTATGGCGCTGAGCGCATGGTGCGAATAAACCAAGGCAACCGAGGATTAAACGACCTTGATTATATTATTCCGCATAACGTACATATTATATTAATACCAAAAATTGAAGATGCGGCATATATTATTGAAGTTGAACAAAAAATTGAAATGCTGAGGAAGCAACATAAAATTATTAATCAGGTATTTTTTATGCCAATAATTGAAAGTGCTTTAGGAGTTGAAAAGGCATTTGAAATAGCAAAATCATCTGATAAAATTGTTGCTATGGCAATTGGTCTTGAAGATTTTACAGCTGATTTAGGAGTAAGTAGAACAAAAAAAGGAGATGAATCACTTTATGCACGAACACGATTAGTAAATGCGTGTCATGCAGTTAAAATTCAGCCTATTGATAGTGTGTTTTCAGACGTTGGTGATATGCAAGGGCTGCTTGAAAATGTAAAAAACAGCAAAGCATTAGGTTTTGAAGGAATGGGTTGTATTCACCCACGACAGATACCTGTAATTAAACAAGGGTTTGCACCAGGACATGAAGAAATTGATAAAGCCAAGAGGATTATTTTTGCAGCTAAAAAGGCAAAAGAAAAAGGGTTAGGAGTGGTGTCGCTCGGCACAAAAATGATTGACCCACCTGTTGTTAAACGACATAAGAAAATCATTGACCTTGCAATTAGTTTAGGATTGCTTGAGGATGACTGGGAGAAAGAGATGATTTGAAGCATAAAAAAAGCCTCCATACAGGAAGCTTTTATATATATCTTTAATGTTTCTTTTCTTTAATTCGAGCCTTTTTACCTGTAAGCTCACGCAAATAAAAAATTCGAGCTCTGCGAACTTTCCCTGTTTTATTTACTTCAATTTTATCAATTAAAGGCGATGATAGTGGTAAAATTCTTTCAACACCAATATTCCCTGACATTTTACGTATAGTAAATGTTTTAGTAAGACCAACTCCCTTAAGTTGAATTACTGTTCCTCTAAATTGCTGTATTCTCTCTTTATCACCTTCACGAATTTTATAGTGAACGGTAATAGTATCTCCGGCTTTAAAATCAGGGTATTTATTCTCAACAGAATACTCCTTTTCAATAACTTTCATTAAATCCATTATAGTACTTTTTATTTAAAGTTTACATACGTAATATATCAGGCTCCTGTGTCAACTAACAGAGATTACGTACAAAATTGGCGCAAAAATAGCATTTTATTTTTTTAAATACTAACAGAATAACTATTTTTTTAGCAATTACACATCAAATTTTAGTTTGCTATAATTAATGTCCTACGCTCGCAGGCATTAAAAACTGTTCGCCTGTTTCCTTTACTACTTTTCTATACCAATCTTCGCCATATCCCGGCTGTTCATAATGAGCAGGAATATATTTATGATTTTCTGGTATTTCAACCTTAGTTTTAATATTGCCATCCATGTATTTTGTAAACAGATAGTGATAAAACTCCTTCCAATCGGTAGTTAAACGGTTAGCAGTATTTACCGAGTAATCAGTTAAAAACTCAATAGCAAGGTTTTTATCTGTTTTTAACAGCTCCTGAGCAGCCATGTCAATTGCGGGTGTGTATGCAATATATTTTTTCTCACGGGCTTGTTGTTTTGCATTAACCTCAGGATGTATATAGCTATATCGTGTATAAACAAAATTACTAACCTGATTAAAAATCCAAAATGCCGATGTTTCGCTAAAGGTCATCATATCACCATTTCCGGGTTTAAAAGACTCAGGTACTCTTATTGAGCTTGAATATATGGGTGTATAAACCGAGTTTGCAGCATCGTCAACACCAAACCAAAAAATACCACCTATTTCATTTGGTAGCCATGACCTGCCTTGTGCCACAAATGAGAAGCCTGTTTGCTGTGTAGCCGTAGCACGCTCATTGCAATATGTTTTACCATCAACTTTCCATGTTAGTCCTCGCCAACGGTATGGTTTATTGTATGGTCCGGCTCCAATATCCTTACTCATATACAACTCTGTACCCTCTAAGTGGTTACGCATATTATTCATAACATCATGTACTGTGATT
>JAUZSW010688793.1:0-12867 GCA_034780735.1 Hyalogyrina grasslei
AAAATAGGAGCTGATGCTGAAGCTAGTCCTAGAGTTCCTTTGTCTACGCATCCGTATGCGTTTACGTCGAAGAGGTTACATGTAGAAGGAGGAGACCTTTTTATTACCAATACCGATGTAGCTGGAAACATAGTAATGAACACAGCTGGAGGAATGAGTATTGCTGGGTCTAATGCTGGGTTTCAGGGAGCTGTGTATAATGCTAATTATTCTGCTAATTTTACTAATAGGAGTTTGGTGGATAGAGAATATGTTGATAGATCAAAGCGCTTTATATGGGACGCCGATCATGATACGGGAATTCAAGTAGAAGAGGGTATTGACGAAGATTGGATTCGTTTTGACATTGGTGATTCTAGTGGTACAGCCTATGAAAATGCCCTGCTCCTTAATAATCTAGGGCTTGATTTAAAAAGGAAACTATTTATTAATGGAGAACAGACAATTTATAATGCAGCAGCAGAGGATGGTTTTATTGGATCTTTAATCCTTGGCGATGGAGGCACAAATTTAATTCACACAGCTGCAAATGAAGGCTATTATAACCTCTTCATAGGTCATGATGCTGGGCGTGATAATACCACAGGATATTATAATTCAGGAATAGGCAGTCTTGCCTTAACATTGAACACTACTGGTCATCACAATCTAGCAAATGGAGTAGCGAGTCTTTATTTTAATACAACAGGAAATAATAATACCGCAATGGGAATTAGCGCTATCCAAAATAATACAACCGGTGATAACAATACTGCCAGTGGGTATGCTGCTCTAGCAAGTAATACTACTGGCTATGAAAATATTGCCAATGGGACGGAAGCCCTTTTTTCAAGCACTACTGGCTATCAAAATGTTGCCACTGGATATAGTGCTAACTATTCTAATACCACAGGGTATAGCAATATTTCCAGTGGAATGAATGCTTTATTTGATTTAACTGAAGGGCACCATAATACAGTAATAGGAACGAGCTCTGGTATGGGAATTATAACAGGAGATTATAACACGATTATTGGCGCAGGAGTAAATAGCTTACCAGCTGACTTAAATAATAATATTATTATTGCCGACGGAGAGGGTAATCAAAGAATTAATGTTGATAATATTGGAGCAATTAAATTCAATCAAGCCTATGCCTTCCCAACGGCCGACGGAGCTGGTGGACAAAGCTTATTTACAAATGGAGCAGGGTCATTGAGTTGGGGTGCGGCCACACTCACGAGTGTTTGGGATGCTGATTATGATACCGGAATTCAAGTAGAGGAGGGAGGCGCCGACGAAGATTGGATACGTTTTGACATTGGTGACTCAAATGGAACAGCTCATCCAGACGCAATGGTCCTTGATGGTGATGGAAATCTAGGTGTTGGTGAAGCAAATCCCGATGAAAGGGTGGTTATTGATGGTAATTTACATACATTACAAACAGAAGCACCAGAATTAGTTGGAACTCTTAATGGGGTTGAAAACCCAAATGATATTTATATTGTCAATAATTATGCCTATATTACTACAACTAAAGAGTTGGTAATTGTTAGTATTTCAGATACAACGCACGCAAATATTGTGGGAAATACTTCTGATAGATTAGCACAACCAATCGGGGTTTATGTATCAGGGGAATATGCCTATGTTATAGACGCAGGTGCCAATACAATGGTTATTTTTGATGTTAGTAATCCAACTAAACCAGAATATAAAGGTGAAGTTGGTGGAAAAATTGATGGGCCAAGAGATATTTACGTTTCTGGTAATCGCGCTTTTATCACCAACTATAATAATGCCATGATAGTCGTGATTGATGTAACTGACCCAGTAAAACCATTTACCTATGGAACCCTTGATGGAGCAATTAAAAATCCAAGTGCCCTATACGTCTCTGGAGAATATCTGTATGTTACAGATGCAGACAATGGGGAAGTTTCTTCATTTGATATCAATTCAAATACTGACCCACAATTGTTAAGTACTATTGTTGACGTAAAACATCCCACAGATATCTATGTTTCGGGACAATATGCCTATGTTATAAATGGTAATGACCATACTTTAGACACAATTGACGTGTCAGACCCAGCAAATATGGCCTATATTGGGCATATCAATGTACCATTTGAAGATCCTCAAGATCTTTGGGTCTCAGGCAATTATGCTTATGTTATTGGGAATAAAGGGGGAGAGTTTGCTGTTTTTGATATTAGAGATCCAAGTAATATGCAATTTATTAATTCAGTTAGTGGTTTTGGAGAGCTTCCTTCCGGAGTTTTTGTTAATAGTAAATATGCCTATGCTATCAGTGGGGGGTCTAATCAAATGTATGCTTTTGAACTTAATCATATTCAAACCCCGAATATTGTAACAGGGTCAGCCTTAATTGCAGATTTGCAAGTAGAAGATAATGCTCAGTTTGATAATGATGTCTATATTTGGGGAGGGTTAGGAATTGGTAATGATTTAGACGTTCAACACAATTTAGCCGTAACCGGGAGGACACTTTTTGATGGATTTGTAGGAATTGCTACTGATGAAGAACCATCAAGAGAATTACAAGTTGGTGAAAGTGGTGATGGATCTAGTGCTATTGCTAACGCCTGGACAACATTTTCCGATAGGCGATATAAGAAGAATATTGTACCACTAAATGGAGCCTTAGATAAAATATTGGCAATTGAGGGTGTAGAGTACGAATGGAAGACTAGCGATGAAAAAACAATAGGGTTTATAGCACAGGATGTAGAGAATATTTTGCCCGAAATTGTTTTTGAGGACAGTAAAGGATATTTATCAATTGACTACTCTAAAATTACCCCAGTATTAGTGAATGCCATTAAAGAACAGCAAGAGGAAATTGATAAATTGAAACAAAACAGCAATGAAGGCACAATGTCAGAGGAAAAAGGGGTAAGTAAAGACAGTGAGAACAGTCAGAACGGAGATAGTTTAACGATGGAGTTAGTAGATAATGTAAAGCACATTATTGAAAAGGTTGTCTTTACCGCAACGGTAAGATTTGAAGAAGCCGTAACATTTCTTGAAAAAACTGTATTTGCAGGGAAAGTAATTTTTATGGACAGGGTTATTTACAATGATGAGGATATTGCAGGTCGGGCAACTATTAAAGAAGGTAAAACAGAAGTTAAAATAGCATTTAAAAATAAATTTGCCTTCGAACCGTATGTAACAGCCGTGTCAAATAATGAATTTGTACTACTTGTTATCAAGGATGTTTCCGAAGAAGGATTTACCATAAAAATCAAAACTGAAGCAAAAAAAGACATAACCTTTACATGGCAGGTCACTCCAGTTACATATTAATATTAGGGAGGTATTCTAAGGGTAGATCCTTTTTAAGCATAATAAATAACTTATCAACACCAACCCTGTTAATAACCCTAAAAACACCTTACCCAAGGTGTTTTTATTGTGGATAACTCCCCCCAAAACCAACAAAAAACACACTTTTCCTGTCAACCCCCTAAAAACAAGTAAAAATTGACTTTTACCCCAAATTCTGCTATAATATAGACAGGTCAATAAGGGGGACTTATGGGTGATTCTGTGTGTATACACAAATCACTTTTTTATTACTTTCAGAGCTTTTAAGCTAAAAAATGCAAAAACTAAAACACAATCTAAGAAACATCATAAAACTAGGAGTTTTTCTAACTCTTAGTATTTTTGCATTTTTATCCTATACTTACTTCACCCAAGCTCAAATACCAGACTTTGTTAATTATCAAGGAAGACTAAGAGATACAGCTGGAGCTCCTATTACTGCAGCTACTACTATACAGTTCTCTCTATACAACCATCTAACCAACGGAGGTCCTGGAGATGTTCCTGGAGTAGCTGGAGCTTTACTATGGACAGAAACCTATGATGGAGCAGGAGGTTGTACTCAGATAACTCCTGGAGATGATGGAATTTTTGCTCAACATCTAGGAGATTGTGTTTCTTTTCCTGATTATCTAGACTTTACTCAAGAATACTATCTAGGAGTTAAAATAGGAGCTGATGCTGAAGCTAGTCCTAGAGTTCCTTTGTCTACGCATCCGTATGCGTTTACGTCGAAGAGGTTGAACGTCAGAGATGAAAATATTTATATTACATCTGAAAATTCTGGAGATATTATTTTGCAAGCAGCTGATGATATCTTGCTACACGATACAAACGATGAAGTTGGTACTAATGGGCAATTACTATCTTCCACAGGAACAGGAATTGACTGGATAGATGCCAGTAGTTTATCAGCGGGTTCTTTATGGGATACTGACCATGACACAGGAATACAGGTAGAAGAAGGAGTGGATGACGATACAATCCGTTTTGACACATTAAATACCCAAAGAATGGCCATTGATAATGCTGGAAATATCATATTCTCAGACATAGAGCCAGCTAGTTTTATAAACCCTGGAGCAATGCAAGGGTTATTGTTTAGAGATGACAAATTTGCTCTTAGGGTTGGTGAGGTTCAAAATACGGAATGGGATGACGCCAATGTCGGAAGAGGAACATTTGCCAGTGGGCGTAACAATATTGTTAGTGGTAACTATTCCACAGCCCTAGGAGGTAACAACAATATTAATGATGTTTATGCTACAGCCCTGGGAAGAAATCATACAGTTACCGGAAGTTATTCTGTAGCTGGTGGTTTTCAAAATACCGCTGGTGGTTATGCCAGTACAGTATTTGGACAAACAAACCAAGCAACAGACAGAAGGGCAATGGCCTGGGGACTCGATAACACCGCTAGTCAAGATGAAACCACAGCCTGGGGAAGAAATACCAACGCTAGTGCTAACTATGCTACCTCCTGGGGGAGAGACACAGTTGCCAGTGGAGAATTATCTACAGCTTTTGGTTATCAAAATACTGCTAGCCAACAATACGGTACAGCTTTTGGCTATAGAAATACAGCCAGCGGAAGATATGCTACAGTTTGGGGAGGACAAAATACAGCCAGTGGTCAATACTCAACTGCCTGGGGTTCTCACAATACAGCCAGCGGAGCCCATTCCACAGCTATTGGATTTTACTCAACAGCTAGTGCTGAGAATGGAACAGCCATTGGAGATTCTCTCGCAAACTCAAATTACATGACAGCCATTGGACGATTCAATGAAAATGTAGCTGGAGAAGATTTAACCAACTGGGTTGATACAGATCAGCTGTTTGTTATTGGTAATGGTTCAGGTTGGCAAGATGCTAATCGAAGTAATGCTTTAACAATTTTAAAAAATGGAACAATTACCGCTCCAACCTTTAGTTTGGCTGAAATCAATACAGCTGGAAATACTGCCTTGGTTACAAAGGAATATGTGGATGATGCTATTACTGCTGGGAATGTAAATATCTACAATGCTGACAGACAAATAGTTGGTGGTGATCGAACTGTTGATCTAAATGGAAATTACCTAAATTTCCAAAATACTAACTTATTAGTTGAGATAGGGGAGAATGAAATAATCCATTCAGTAAACAATGGAAGTAATCTTAGCAGTGAAATGTCTCAAGAAGGAGGAGGATTTAATTTTGCATCAGCAAACACAACGACAGGAGAGAGACTGTTTGTGTCTTTTGAGGATGCAGATCTACAATTTTATGTAAGTGGAGATAATAATGCGACAGGAACAAGACTCACTATTGGCACAGGGAGTCTTCCAATTGAAAGCTCGGTTTTAGGTTTTTCTGGTGCAGTTTACGGGGCAGATTATTCAGCAAACTATACAAACCGTTCTTTGGTTGATAAGGAGTATGTGGATAATGCTTCAGCAAATGCCTCTCTTTGGAACCGTAATGCTGGAACAGGCTCGGTGTTTCCAAAAAACTTAACTGATAAGGTTGGGATAGGGACAAATGATCCAAGGCGTCTATTGCATTTATATAATTCTGCACCATACCTAGCCTTCACAGAAACTGACCAAGGGGTTGATGCAAGAAATTGGCAATTAGGTGGGTTTAATGGCTTCTTATTTTTTGGAAACCGTGTTGATGATTGGAGTTCTGGTTCTGATGTTTTGGCAATGGATAGATCGGGGAAAGTAGGGATTGGAAGAGATATTTTTACAGAAACTATCTCCTCAGTTCTCCATGTGGACTCCAACGATATTAACACAAACGCAATCTTCACAATGGAAAACACCGCCGGCGACATGCAAATGTTTAGAACTGACGCTACACCCGAAAGTACTGTGACAGGTTCAATTGGAGATTTAGCGTTTGATTCAACTAATGGAGAAGCTTATATTAAAAATACAGGAGATGATACCAATACCGGTTGGTTGAGAATGCTGAGAGCTGGCGATGCTTTTGGAATAATAGATCAAGATGGGGATACTTGGATAAGAACTGAGACTTCTCCTGGTACAGATGAGGATATCATTGTAGCTCAATCTGCAAATACAGGGTTGGATAGTATGATGGAGTGGAAAACAGGAACAGGCGTTTTAGCAGAAAAATTAGATGGAAATATGGATCATTATTTTTATAATGATGCAGAGCACTATACCCATATTAATGGAAATAATATTCACCTAGAAGGTGATGGTGCTGTTGGAAACCGTATTTATGGGGACTTGGGGCAGAGTTTTATACAAATGCCAGTGGGTAATGGTAGTGCATATTTTACTTTAAATCCAGCAACAGCTGGATCTCATAGTGAGTTCGGTGAAATACTAAGACTGGCGGGGACTGATGTAGATAAGGGGTGGCGTTTTTCTAACACACAGTTAAAAATGAATAGGTTTGATCGCCCTATATTGACACATCCAGGCACCGTCTGGGATGGGAATCTTGACCTTGGTTTTTCTGATTGGACATACAGCGCTGGGCAATCATTTAATATACGAATTCTAGCTCCAAAGGCAAGAAATGGAAATGTTATTTATTCAGGAAGAAGTATTACCTTGCAAGCAGGAGAAGGAAATGCCCAAGGAAGTGAACCGGGAGATGTTTTAATGAATGCAGATTGGGGAAATGTCGGAATTGGGTCAATAGATCCTTCTACAAAGTTGCATATTGATTCTAATGATGTTAACACAAATGCAATCTTCACAATGGAAAACACCGCCGGCGACATGCAAATGTTTAGAACTGACGCTACACCCGAAAGTACTGTGGCAGGTTCAATTGGAGATTTAGCATTTGATTCAACTAATGGAGAAGCTTACATTAAAAATACAGGAGATGATACCAATACCGGTTGGTTAAGAATGTTAAGAATGGGAGACTTGGCTTCACTTTGGGATACAAACGGAGATACAGGAATTCAGGTTGAAGAATCAGCAAATGAGGATATGATTAGATTTGATACGGCCGGGAATGAGAGATTAATTATTGATAACAATGGAAATATTGGTATTAAAACAACAAATCCAGCTGTTGATTTTGAGATACAGTCAGACTCAGACGATGAGAGTGATACTTTTGTAATCAATGATAGCGCTGGTAATAATAATTTTAGTGTTAGGGATAGTGGTGTAATAGAACTTGGTGACGGGCAACATATTAATAATAGAACTTTATTTCGTGCTAGAGGCAACGGTCTTCAGCAGGATGTCAAAATTGTTCAGGGAGTTACGACTGATATTGTAAGACTGCAGATAGGAAATACATTTGAATTGGTCAGAAACGGAGGAGCACCTTCTTTGATTAATAGTCCAACGTTAGGAATAGAGGTTCGTTCTCCGTATTTTAGACTTAACAGTTCGGTTGACGGGGGGTCTATTCTTAGTATGGATAATTCTTCTGGTGGAGTAGCAGAAATTCAAACTGGCCAAACATCAGGAGCATCTCTTTTGCGATTTTCTAATAGTCATAATTTAGTAAATACAGTGCAGTTTAAAGACTCTATTATTGCCATCTCAGATGCAACTGAATTTGTACCAATTGAAAGATTAGAGATAGAAGGGGCATTGAGAATTGCTTCAGCAACAGGGTCGGGAGCAGGAACGATTCAGTGGGACGGCACAAATTTCCAGGGGCATGATGGTACAAATTGGATAAATTTAGACACAACAACATTTACAGGATTAACCGATACTCCAGCAGGATATACGGCTGGTTCCATATTATTTACTTCTAGTACAGCGGTAACTCAGGATAATAACAATTTCTTTTGGGATGACACAAATAACAGGTTAGGCATCGGCACCTCCACCCCCTCCGCCCAACTCCACACCACCGGCCCAGTACGTTTCCAAAACTTCGGAGCAGGAACTATGCAAACAGATGCTAATGGTAATGTTTCAGTATCGTCTGATGAAAGACTTAAAAACATTCAGGGAGTATTTGATAGAGGTTTAGCTGAATTACTAGAGATTAACCCTATAGAATACAAATGGAAAAAAGAAACAGGCTACGATACAGAAAACTCTTACTATGGATTCTCTGCTCAAAATGTAAAACTATCAATACCAGAAGCAGTAGGAAAAGATGGTAGAGGGTATCTCACTCTATCAGATAGACCTCTCCTAGCCACAGCTATTAATGCCATTAAAGAATTAAATCAAAAACAAGAAGAACAAAAAGTAACTATAACTTCCAATACTTTAAAAACAGACCAAAGCATAACAACCCTAACAGAACTACAAACTAGCGTAGACAGTAATCTAGCTATTATCAACACTTCCTTAACTAATCTAGGAAAAGAAACTAAAGACAATAAAGAAAATATTAAAGATAATAAAAAAGACTTAACAGAATTATCAGAAAATATTAATTCTCTAACAGAACTAACTACAACCCTAACAGACACAGTAGCTAATCATGAAGAAAGAATAGCTCAGATAGAAGTTATTTTAGAAGAGGGAGGAATAGAATTAAACACAAGCAATTCAGTAGAGTTACCAGAAGTATTAACAATTTTTGCTGATAATCTAGAAACCCTAGAAAAAGATAGCAAGATAGTTGGATTTACTTTGGAGGGGAAATTAGTTGTGGAGGAGATTGAGGTAGGGGAGATTACAATCAGTAATAATGACAAGAATCCTGTAGTAGGTACAGCTATCATAAAAGAAGGAGAAACAGAAGTTAAAATTAAGACTACCAAAGTCAAAGAAACCTCACATATTTTACTAACACCACGTAATATGGTGAATACAGCTCTGGGAGAAATTGAAGAAAGAGAATATTTTACTATCAGGATTGCAGAACCTATAGAAACAGACATAAAAGTAGAATGGTTCATTATTCAAGAAAAGTAGAAATTTATACGACTTATCCACACCAACCCTGTTAATAACCATAAAAACACCTTACCCAAGGTGTTTTTATTGTGGATAACTCCCCCCCCCAAAACCAACAAAAAACACACTTTTCCTGTCAACCCCCTAAAAACAAGTAAAAATTGACTTTTACCCTAAATTCTGCTATAATATAGACAGGTCAATAAGGGGGACTTATGGGTGATTCTGTGTGCATACACAAATCACTTTTTTTATTGGAAAAAATAAAATCAAGATATTAATGCTAAAACAAAAACAAAAATTTCCGCCCCAGGCGGACCAGTCTACTACGTTAAGGAAGACCGGAAAAAACATCATAAAACTAGGAGTTTTTCTAACTCTTAGTATTTTTGCATTTTTATCCTATACTTACTTCACCCAAGCTCAAATACCAGACTTTGTTAATTATCAAGGAAGACTAAGAGATACAGCTGGAGCTCCTATTACTGCAGCTACTACTATACAGTTCTCTCTATACAACCATCTAACCAACGGAGGTCCTGGAGATGTTCCTGGAGTAGCTGGAGCTTTACTATGGACAGAAACCTATGATGGAGCAGGAGGTTGTACTCAGATAACTCCTGGAGATGATGGAATTTTTGCTCAACATCTAGGAGATTGTGTTTCTTTTCCTGATTATCTAGACTTTACTCAAGAATACTATCTAGGAGTTAAAATAGGAGCTGATGCTGAAGCTAGTCCTAGAGTTCCTTTGTCTACGCATCCGTATGCGTTTACGTCGAAGAGGTTACATGTAGAAGGAGGAGACCTTTTTATTACCAATACCGATGTAGCTGGAAACATAGTAATGAACACAGCTGGAGGAATGAGTATTGCTGGGTCTAATGCTGGGTTTCAGGGAGCTGTGTATAATGCTAATTATTCTGCTAATTTTACTAATCGTTCCATAGTGGATAAGGAGTATGTGGATGAACAATTAATGTGGGAAATCCTAGCAGCCGATGGTGGAGGGGGAGGAATGAGAATACAGCCAAAAAATAACAGTGTTAGACAAATCTTTGTACAAGACGATGGCAATAGCTACACTCAATTTAAGGTTAGAAATAATAATGATGCTGGAAATGGTGCTGGAGCTATTATTGAATTAAAGGGTTCTGGAGCTGACTATACAAATAACATGTACATTGGAAAGTACGGTGCTAGTTTTTGGATTCCAGAATTGAGAGATAACGGTGCCGTCTTAACAGATAAAACTTTAGTAGTAGGTACTGCCTCAGCTAGTGAGGAAATTCATTTTGTAACAGGAAATTCTTACACAGATTTAAAACCAGTCGTAGTGGCAGACAATGAAGGATTTAGATATACATCAGATTTATCTGCAACTTTTGTAGATAGAACACTAGTCGATAAAGGGTATGTAGATGGAGCAATTAGTGGTAGTAATCCAACATTTCAAGATGTTGTTGATAGGTCAATTGCTGTTAATGGATTTGCTCATGCAGATTTTGGAGCTGGAGAAATTGATGATGATGGAGGACAATTAAGAGTAGTCTCGCATGTTGGTTCTGATTTTGTTTTTGGTGCAGAAAATATGTTAACATTCAATATAGACGGAGGGGCAAATCAGGCACATATTTCTGATCAAAGAGCTGGGGCTGCACAAGTCGGCATTGAATATCAGAATGATTACTCAGCCAACTATACTAATCGTTCTTTGATAGACAAGGAGTATGTAGATAATGCCATAGCAGGTTCTGCAAATAATGTTTACAATAACGATGGAACTATAACTCAAGATAGAATGATATCTGGGACAGGAGCACATCAAGTAGAGTTTAATATGACAGATGGGCTAATAGATTCAGGAATAATTTATGATCACACTAACACAATTCTTTATCATGATGCGGGTAGTCTTGCCTATAGAACAAGTATTAATGTTGGAGATGTCGTAACAATAACAGACTTATCAAATAATAAAGGAGCAGTTTATGCCGCCGATTATTCAGGCAATTTTGTACCTCGTTCTTTGGTAGACAAGGCATACGTAGACAGTGCGGTTTCTGGATTAGGTATTTATTGGACAGCTGGATCATCTGGAACTCATTCTATAATGACCAAAGGTATTGAAGCAACAGGTGGTGATGCGCAGGGATTGTATGCTGTAGCTCAAGGTGCTTGGTCTACTGCAGTAGGAAACTTTTCACGAACTACTGGTGTGAGGGCTAATGCTACTGCCACTATGGCACAAAGTTTAGGTTATTATACAGACGCAACAGCCGACAGAGCATATGCCAACGGTAGCTATGCCCAAGCAAATGGAGTAAGAAGTTTTATTCATGCACATGGTGATTCAGGTGTTACGGTTATTAATGATGCCACAGAAGCTGCAATATTAGGAGGCTACGGAGGAAGCTTGACCGCAACAGCCGAGAGGAGCGTTTTGCTTGGGGGAAATCAATTACAGGGTACAGCTGCTGACACTGTATATGTACCATATTTAAACATACATGACGTTCCTGCAGGTACTGTCGCGTATACATTGGGAATTGATTCAAATGGCAATGTTATACAAGCACCAACATCAAGTGGTGGCGCAATTGTTTCGGCATCAAACGGTTTAACAAAGGCGGGAAATGATGTGCAATTAGGAGGAATTTTAACAAGTGATACAACAATCACTGGACCAGCAAATAGTCTGTCCATAACTGATGTTAGTAAATTTGAGGCCATTCATGGAGTAGTGGGTACATCAGATGCTTATTATCTAGGCGCTGATGGTACAGGCTCAGGATTCGGCGTTGTTACGGCAGCTATGCAAAATAGTGGCATTAGAATTAGCCCAGCTGAAATGAGAGTTGCCGACTTAATAAATTCTAGAGGACTCACCTATGCAAATGATTACTCTGCAAACTTCCTAGACCGTTCTTTAGTAGACAAGGAATATGTAGATAACGCAGTATTGGCAAATAGTATTTATTCTACTAATGGTAGTTTAACGGGAGATAGAATAGTAAGTACAGATGGAAATAATCTTACCTTTCAAGGAACTCAATACTCAAGCATTCAATTAAACGATCAGGATGAAGTTAAATTAGAAAACTATTATTCTAACATTACAATGGGATGGGAAGACTGGAATATGCACTTAGAAGACCAAATGGGAAATGGGATTTCTACAGATTTTAACATCGGAAATCAGGCAACTTCTATAAGTTCAAACTATGCTACATTCGCGGGAATACAATACGGAGCGGACTATTCAACTAATTATACCAATCGTACGCTAGTAGACAAAGAATATGTAGACGACGCTATAATTGCTGGTTCTAACAATATTTATACAGCCAATGGAACACTTGCTGCTGACAGAACTGTTGATCTAGGCACACACAGATTATTTATTGATGGATTTGAAGATGGAACCTTATTACTTCTGACTGGAGATGATGGGTCTAATCAGGTTGCCGTACGTCACGAAGCTAATTACTGGGAGACAAATGTAAATGGCAATGCACTATTGAGAATCGCTAATAATGGAACAACTTACACAGATAATGGAAACTTTGGAGGAATAAAATATGCCGCAGACTACGCTGTTGATTTTACAAACAGGTCTTTAGTGGACAAGGCATATGTAGATAATAATATAGGAGTATTTGAAAATAATG
The DNA here is from genome assembly GCA_034780735.1 of Hyalogyrina grasslei. Taxonomy (NCBI): domain Eukaryota; kingdom Metazoa; phylum Mollusca; class Gastropoda; family Hyalogyrinidae; genus Hyalogyrina; species Hyalogyrina grasslei. Next base: position 12,860 of record JAUZSW010688793.1, read on the forward strand.
TAGGAGTA
>JAUZSW010689904.1:0-12858 GCA_034780735.1 Hyalogyrina grasslei
CTCCCTTCGAAATTTAGCGTGACGGATTTACCCTAAATGTTTAATGGAACCCATACAGTGCTACTACCACCATTGGTAAATTTTAACTCCTCATTAGTTAGCTCTTCAACCGCTTTTGAGGATTCCTCTTTGGTCATTTTAATAAGCATGTTTACCTCCTTATGTTATTAATTTTGACTTTACAGTTACAATCACCATTTACAATAAGCTTTTCACTTAAACATTAAGATGGTGACTACTTGCTATCAAAATAACAAAAACAAAAAATAAATACAAGTAAACTTTACAATATTAACCGAGAGGGACAGAATGTGCGAATTGCCCTACAAATATTTACTCAGCACAATATTTCTGGAAGAGACTAAATCTACAATGTGTAAGGTGAAGCGTAGCGGATTAATGAGATGCGGATATACTCCGTATCTCATCATATTAATAACTTAGAGGTAACTTGATTAAAAATCTTTTATGGTATTCCAAGACAATGTAGAAATTACTTCTTCATTTTCAATGAGTAAACCATTTTGTTGAATAGTTAAATTTGAGTTGTTCTTAAATATTTTAAAGGGCTTTGCTATGTTTTCAGTTACAATATAAAGTTTACACCCTTGTTCTAAGAAATATTCAACTAATAAACTCTTTTTTTTGTCAATTTGGTATAGTTGTAGATAGCTTTCAGTTTTTTGCACAGAATATAATTTTTGTGTTTTAAAATTTGCAAGATCAATTTTTATTAACTCTTTATTATTTATTAGGCAGTGAAAATAGTTGTTTTGGGATGAGGTAAGTATAGATGTGTTTCTATAATTTACAGGAGGTGTAAATTGACCTTTTAAGATCGCTGGTTTTAACATTAAATTATTAATATCTGAGAAAGTAATGGCTGATTGTGTAAAAGTTATCAAGATATTTTTATGTAAAAAAGGATGTTTTAAGGTATCCCCTAAAAATGTAGCGTCTTTTTTTATTAATTTATATATTATTTGCTTTGGACTATTGCGACCTACGACTGATATGATTGCTTCAACACCCGAAGAAGTAACGCTATCACAATGAATAATTTCACCAAGCACGATATATTTTATAGGAAAGAGTAACTCGTAAGATTCTTTTTTCAAATTATTAATATTAATTACTGTTAAATTGATTTTATTGTCTGATAAATTTTTTTCAAAAAAAAGTAAATAGTCATTGTATATTTTTATGTTGAAAGAGATTATTTGTGTTTTACTGGCATACACATGCTGCAATTTCTGACCTAATATGTCGTAACTATATATAGACTCTTTGCCACTATCGGATGTTTGTTTAAAGTAAAGAGTCTTGCTTCCTGTAACATATTGTGTATAACCAGGCATATTAATTGTTTTGTTTTTTATTGTAGGTTTTACATAAAAACCTGTGGATGTAGTGTTGCCATCCTTAAGAATATAATGTGCATAATATGGATCATAACCACTATCCATCGTAAAATATAGGGATATTACAATTATTAATAAACCAAATGGAATAGAGAACAATAGATTTTTTAAATATAAAAGAGTATATCTCCCGTGTATTCCCCCACTTTTTCTTATACTTCTAATGAATGGTAAATATAAAGTTATTAATAATGCTATTATTACCAAAGATAAGGCCACTTTATTGCTTGTTAATAGATTCATTGAATCTCTTGGTGACGAATTGAAATTGGCACCTCTAAGCTTAAAGACAAAATGGATAATTATATGTAGGATTGGTGTTAGTGATACCAATAATCCTGCAAAAATTATTGCTCTTGTTGCAGTATTCTTGAAATAAGATAAAGGTATTGCTATAAGCATCGATATCATCAAAGCGATCCATATTTGTGATGGCAATATAGCTGCAACAGTAAGAAACTTATTCCCAGGAGGGAACCAAAGTTGTTCTATTGTTTCTAGTATGAGTAGTGCAGAAACAACTAGTAGTACATTGGCAAATATTTTTTTAAAAGTTATTTGCAGTCTGGAGTACCCTATGGAATATAGATAATTCTCTGTATTTTGAGCAAACTCTTCATTAAATAGTGTAAGTCCTAGTATGACAGCACTAGCCAAAATAATTATCTTAAAAGTAGTTAATATTACAGCGGGAGTAAAAATTATATCAAGACTTGACAGAACAAACCTGTTTACAAACACTAGCAGTATACTTATTAGTATACTTAACATTAAAAGTTTTTTTGATGCAAATTTTAATTCCTTAGCGAACATAATTACCTCCAATGAGAAATGAGATTGCTTCTGTTAACGATACCCTTTCCATATCCGGGCGCTTAATAGATGAATCAACTGGATAAACAAAATATTCTGTAATTTGTCCCATATCTTTTATATGCCTTACTGGTAAATCTCTAACCTGAAACCTCTTATTACTGACAATTTTTCTGCTACTGTTGAGTAGATTGTCTATTTGTGAATCAAGCGTAATTTCCCCTTTGTTCATCAGCACTACTCTATCAGGAATTTGTTCTATGTCACCTGTAAAATGATTGACGATAATTATTGCAACTTTACGCTCTTCAGCCATATCTAGCAATATATTTAATATTGTTTCACGAACATATGGATCAATGTGTTGTAAAATTTCATCTATAAGAATGATGCTAGGGTTTTGAGCAATTATCAAAGAAAGTAGCAAAATTGCTTTTTGGCCAGTAGATAAAGATTTAATTCTCTTTTTAAATGAAGGGATGAATTTACCTAGTAACGAAGTATTAAAGTCTTTAATGTGATGTATTTTGCAATGTAGCTTAATCATTTGATATATTGTAAAGTTTGAGTACATAGCGCAATTGTCTGAAAGGAACCCTACAAGTCCGTGTTTAGTTCCTGTTAGTTGTTTGATAAAGACGCGCCCTGAATCAGGTATACAAATGCCGGCGATTGTTTTCAGAAGAGTACTTTTGCCGGATCCATTTTGACCAGCTAGCAAAATGATCTCGCCTTTTGAAACAGAGAGGTCAATGTTGTTTAATATTTTGTTCTTTTTGTTATGAATAGTTAGATTACTTATTTCCAATAGACAATCATTCTTAAGCATTTAAAACCTCCAATATTAACTCTCTAATTTCTTCTTTCGTTACACCTAATGAGAGAGCTTGAGTAAGAAATTGTTTAAAATCATTCTTTATTATTCCTGTTTTTAATGGAACAAGCTGATTGGGTTTGTATATAACCTTGTAACCGCTTCCTGGCTTACTCTCTACCAAATTATCTGTAATTAATATGCGATACGCTTTAACAATTGTGTTGGGGTTTACTTTCAACAATTTTGCGATATCCCTGACTGACGGCAATGTGGTTTGTTGCATTAGTGCACCAGACACAATCTCTTTTTTTAACCAGTCACCGATCTGAACATATACTGGGTTATGTGAAGATGTATCAATTATTTTCTCTTTCATTTTATCTCATATTGTATTGGCAGTATAACACAGTCGAATAGATTGTGCAATCGTGTTTTAATATTTATCTTTCTTAACATTTGTTTGATTTTACAATAATCCTCTTTTTTAAAACACCTTCAGAGCTGCGTATAATATTGCTATACAACAAATCAAAAGTATCAAAAACCTTCCTTTTGAAAATTATTTTTTTTTCTATAACTATTGTTCAAATAATAAGATTGCAATTATCAGATGAATAAATATCTCAGATAAGATACAATATAATCAACATAAAGTACTTACATTAATCATAAAAGGAAGTCATATTGCTGATGACTTCCTTTTTAAAAACTCAATTTTCTTAAACTCCCACCAGGAGCAGTCTTAAAAACGAGCGTTTTTGATACATTTTTATAATACTCTTTTTTTAAAGTAATTGACTCAAATACCACAAACTAAACCTATAAAACAAACATAATTAAAGTATTGATTTTTTTATTAAGTTTTGAGACAATAGAAATATGTTTATAGGATACGCAAGAATTTCAACAAATGATCAGAAACTGGATTTACAAATTGACGATTTAAAAAAAGCTTGATGCGAAAAAATATATAGTGATATTTCCAGCGGTACAAAAGCTGAAAGAAAAGGCCTTGATGAATTAATTGAATTCATCAGAAAAGGTGACACTCTTGTAGTTTGGAAACTTGACCGTCTGGGTAGATCATTAAAACATTTAATAGCTACAGTACATGACCTTGAAGAAAGGGGGATATGATTTAAAAGTCTTCAGGAAGGAATTAACACTACAACTAGTGGCGGTAAATTAATTTTTCATCTTTTTGGTGCTCTGGCTGAATTTGAAAAAGATGTTATAAGAGAAAGAACAAAAGCTGGGTTAAAAGCTGCCAGAAGTAGAGGAAAATTGGGTGGTAGGCCTAAAAAGCTTTCTGACTCTGATATTGAGCTTCTTAACAAACTTTATCAGGATCACAGTATACCTATCGAGACTATCTGCCTTAAATTAAAAATTTCAAGGCCTACTCTTTATAGATATATTAAGAAATAAAAGACTATTTAATACATTGGTTTATCTCATTTTTACATTTATGGAGAGAATTATTTAAGAAAAATATTTTTTTATGTGATTTCAAACAGGATTACATTGATTTATATCAATAAAAATTTTAAAATATTTTTTTAAGAATGGAGAATTAAATGATTATAACAATTGCAAATCAAAAGGGTGGAGTTGGCAAGACAACTATTACTACAAATCTTGCATGTGTAAGTATCAATAAAGATCATAGAACTCTTATAGTTGATACAGATCCTCAACAATCAAGTATGCAATTTAGACAAAACCGCTCATTAAACAAACTATCACCACCTCAAATAAAAGCTGTACACATACCAACCCCAACATTGCACGAAGATGTAAAAGATATTGCTCTTGAACATACATTTATAGATGTAGGTGGTCATGTAGATATTATTTTTAAATCAGCTTTCTTAGCAAGTGATGTAGTAATAATCCCTCTTGAACCTTCAGAATATGACATAGCATCTACAGTAGATATGATGGATATAGTAAGAGATGCTAGAATGAGTAAAGATATAAAAGTAGGGATAGTTTTTAATAGGCTCCATCATAGTGCGTCATTAACTGATAGTATAAAAGAAAAACTACAAGAATTGGTATTGAACAATAATTTGTATGTTTTTAAAAACCACCTTTTTGATAGAAAAGCATATAAAAAAAGCGCTTCGGAAGGATTAGGTGTTACAGAAATAACAACAAGAGATTATGAAAAGGCAGCTGAAGATTTCACAGCTTTTTATTTATAGGTAGTCGAATGGGCAAAAATATAAAAATTTCAGATTTTGTACAAGAAGCAAATAAAAAAGCGAAAGAGCAAAAATCATCAATAAAGCCAATAAAAGCTGATAAAAAGAAACAGACGGAATGGCTAGATACTGGTTTTATTTCTGATCCAAATACAATAATTGAAATACCACTTGATCAAATATATGAGAAAGAACAAGTAAGGAAAAATTATGATGAAGAGAAACTATTTTCTCTTGCACAAAACATCAAATCTGAAGGTTTAAAACAACCAATTGAAGTAATGCGAGACAATGCTGGTAAGTTCTTTGTAGTTTTTGGTCACAGAAGATTTAAAGCTATGCAGATGGCAGGTATTAAAACGGCTAGATGTATGATTACTCATATATCCGAAGAAGAAAAACTACTTGATCAATTATCAGAAAACCTTAATAGAGAAGACCTTAGTACAATAGATGAAGCTGAAGGTTACGAAAACTTGATTAAGCATTTTAAAATGAAGCAAGCAACTATAGCTTCAAAATTTGGTAAAAGCAAAACTTATATATCAAGGACATTAAGTATTTTAAAGTTAAAAGATAAAGTTGCGCGCGCGCAACTTTACGATATACCAAGAAGATCTCTTGTAGAATTAGCTTCAATTGCCGAAAGGGAAGACTTCTTTGATATATACAATAAGGCTAAAAATTGCAAGAATTCTGATGAAATCAGAGATTTAATTAGAAAAGTTAAAGAAAAAAAAGAAAAATCGAGTAAAGATTTAGATGAATTTAAAGCCAATATTCTAAAATTTCAGGAACAGGTACACGATAAAGTTCTAAAATTTTCAATAGCACACAGAGATAAATTTACTCCTGAGTTTGAGGATGCTTTAAAAGTTGAAATGGCTAAATCTCTTGAACCACTTGTACAATCAATAAACACTCATTTCCCTGGCAGTGGGCGTATATCAGTAACATTGAAGCTGGAAGACGACTCGGAAATAGAGTCAGCGACTCCTGAGACCTCTTCAGTAATTCAATCAGATACTACTGGAGAACAGGTTTGCTATCCCGGCACAGATATTGCTCTTAGTATTAGTAAAGTATTAAGTAAGTCAAAGTATAAGTTAGTAAAGTATAGTAGTACTAGTAGTACTGTACTAGAGGTCATTGGTAATATTGCAAAATTAAATACTACTGAACTAAATAGATTGGAAAAGTTTGATAATGACCGTGTTATTGATATATGGAACCATCTTCCTTTTTCAGATTTAAGAAGTATTAAAGGTTTTTTGTTTTCCGCACTTAAGAATGATGATTTTAACTTCACCAGCAGATATGAAGACTTTAAAGAGAAAGTAACTACAGCAGAATAAATTATTTATGGTATAGGTAATTCTCTTTATTGCCTATAATGTTTGTTTATAAATAAAAGGACAGTAGAGCATGAAATTAGATAGAATTGATTTATCAGATAACCTGATTCATTTTGTACGTGAATTGGATATTTCAACTGAAGATTATAATAAATCGGAAATGCATCCTAAAGAATACTTAATTAATGGTGACATAGTAGAAGAAAATTTATTGTCTCCATTTTTTATACTACGACGAATTATTAGAAACTTGCAACTCATTTCTACATGGTCATACAGAAAAGGGAATAGATCTGTATATGGTGATTTTCCAGCAATTTGTTTTACAGAAATGCCAATATCTGGATTTGTAAAAACAAGTATTGATAGACAATCTAAAGGGCAAAAAATAAGCAACTATGGGCTTGTTTTTGATAAAAAACAAATGTTTGAGATTGGGGCTAGACCTGTAATTTATGGTACATCACAGAATGTTTCTGTTATTGACAAAAATGACATTAAGTATCTTGACCCTGAAATATTTGAAAGTAAGGAGCTATATCGTTATATCGCTTTTAATCTTAACAGGTTACCTTATCCGATTGATTGGACTCACGAAAGAGAATGGCGTTGGCCAAATTATGATTATAAATATTATCCAATAGACTTAGTTCTAATTGGAGAAGAAGAATGCGGTGAGGAATTAAAAGAATTATATCGCCAAAGAGAAGAAGAACGGATTGATTTTCATGGTTTAAATATTGATACTTGTATTTTATCTAATATCGGAATAATTCTAAAAACGGAAGAGCAAGCAAGGCTTATAATTAGAGATATACTTTGGTTGGTGGATACAAAAAAGCTTTCAAAAAATACATTTGGCTATGTTTTGTTTTTCAATAAGCTTGAGCAAAATATTGAAAAACTAACTAACATAGAATTTATTGACAATGAGATTAAACAAGGATTAATAAAACTTGATTCATTTTTTTCAATTGATTCAAATATGAAAAATGAAATCTATAAAAAAATAGAGGATTTATGCGAAAGATATAAAGATTACAATGATTTTAATCTTGATAATAATAGAGGGCTGTTTGGGCCATCATTCCCTTGTCTAAAAAACAATGAAGATAAAATAACTAGGGTTTTGGTTGATTTGAATTTAGTTAAATTCACCAAATTAGGTCGATATTTAATAGACCTTCCTGTTTTACATCCTTCTTGTTTTATGGAAAATAATGAATATTTTGTAAAAAAAATAATAAACCCTGAATTAGAGAAAATATTAGGTATTGAGCTAACATATTATTCTGTTGGAAATTCAAATAAACATGATACTAAAAAGATTGAGATTGATGACGTTCCATTTTACACAGAAGTAAATGATGATGAATGGAATTTCGCACATAGGGAAGAGGATTATTGAAAATAATATAATAATTTATAAAAATAATAGCTGATTTAATAGGATCAGCGGCTTGGATTAATATTTAAATTATTTATTAACTAATTCCACCCATATCTTTACCATTATCTTTAGTAATAGAAGGAGCATTTTCCATATTTTTTATCATTTGCTTAAAATCAATTGTCTCCATCTCTTTTCCATGTGAATGATCAAGTCCATCAGTTTCAAGTAAATTACTCTTACTGGGTTTATTACCTTTTTTGAAAGCTGACTCCAGCTTATCAATTTTCATTATAGATTCTTTCGGCTGCTGCTGAGATTCCCGATACAGGGATCTGTATTTATCATGGTTTATCTCTCTGGCTGGGGAAAGTTCTTTATTAAGTTTTTCCTTTTGCTTATCTATTACTTTTTCATTAAAAATCTCTGCACTTAACTTTTGTTGAGCTGTGGCCACAGCTCTATAAAATCCGGACTTACTGTTTGTGTAGATCTCCAGAGAACCTTTTACTCTTGATATATCCACATAGAATTTATTCCGGCTATTAAGATTTCCCTGAGTTGTATCAACATTGATAAAAGCTTTTTCAATACTCATTCCCTGAGCTTTATATGAAGTAAATGCATAACCATGAGTTATATTACGGTATTGTTCCAGGTCAACATTAACCATATTTCCTTTATCGAGTTTAATTCTCATGATCTGGCCACGGAGTTCTGTAATCTCTCCACGGGTTCCATTTTTTACCTGAAGAATATTATTTGTTTTCAGGAACATGATTTTATCACCTTCTGAAAATTCAGCCTTAACCCGCCGGTTATTAATATTAATAACTTCAAATTCACTACCTTCAGGAAGATTCTCAGATTTTTTCAATTCTTCTCTTACTTTATTGTTCAGATAATCTTTGTCCCGATTGGCTGCAGTTAATATACAGGAATTATCTCTATTACCCTTATTCTGACAGGAATACATTTTAGCTACTCTATCTAATCTTTTTGTTCTGGATTTGATCTGTTTTATATCTTCTCCAAGCTGTTTAACAGCTTCTCTTATATTTCCCTCAGCTGCTTTTTTTACTGCTATCTGTACATGGTTATCTTTATGGATAATTACTTCTTGAGGACCTGACGTTTCAGAAGATAATTTAAATGATTTAGTAAATTGAAAATCTTCAAGCCTTACCTTTCCCTTATCATTTAACTCCTGCAGTTTTTTGGGGACCTTTCTTTTTATGAACTCTACATTTACATCAATTCCGGTACTTTTTTTTGATTCAAGAGCAGATTTTCTTATTTGGGCCCGGTTATCTTTAGTAAGGTTTTTTGAATCATAAACACGCCATATTTCCTTTTGTCTTATAATCTCTCTCATTTCAGAATATGTTATTCTATTTTCTTCAATCATGTGGGAATATGCACTGCCGGCACCGATGGCCTGAAACTGGTTTTTATCGCCGGAAAATATTACTTTTGCCTCAAGTTTTTCTGCAGCTTCCATTAGATGATACATAAGGTTGTTATCTATCATACTGGCTTCGTCTACAATCATTACATGTGTATATCTGTCATCAGTATTAACTCTGGAAAGATCCCAGCTTGTTTTGTTTTCATAATTTTCTCCGGGCGTATTGCTGTCAAACTGCCTTTCAAGGTCATTGAGAAACTTATGGATGGTTGAGCTTGTAATTCCGGATGCCTGGGAAAGATTATCAGCTGCCTGACCTGTAAAGGCCATTCCATGAATAACCACCTGATTATTAAAGGTTTCGGGATTTTTATATAATTGCCTGATCTTATTAAACAGAAAACTTTTTCCGGTTCCTGCATGTCCCTGTATCGCTACATATCTGTCTGTACTGGTTGTTACATGTTTAAGGGATTGGGCTTGACCAGGTGTTAATGTAATACCTCTATTCTCCTGGCGTTTCATAAAGTTATTAACTAATTCAGAAGAAAGTCCGGATGTTCTATTCTTGCCATTTTCCAGCTTATCCATTATATCGTTTTCCAGTTTAATGGCTTCCTGTGTAGCATAATAGGTGCAGGAGACTTTTATAACACCTTTATTGGTTCTCTGGAAACGGAAATCTTTTGCATCACGGATATAACCATCTCTAATGGAATTGGATAAATGGTCATCAATATCTTTCTGAACAATACCATCACCAAGTCCCTGTCTTAATGCCATTTTAGAATATTCTTCTCCGGTAAAAGCCAGAGTTTTACGGGATATTGCAGAATCTATATCTCTGAAGAAACTTTTTAAATATTGTTCCCGATCCTGAATGTTGTTTAAGGACTCCAGATTTTTATATTCAGATCTAACTACCTGATTATGTGAAATACCAGTTTCTTTGAATTGTTCAGACCATGCTTCTTTCTGTAAATTAAGGTCACAGGTTTGCTTGGCTTTACGGGTTAATATTGTTGCGGTTGCTCTTGCAGCAGGGTCTTTTTTATTCCAGTTTTTTTCTTTAACAAATTCTGATATCTCCTGAGCTCTTTTGGAAAATTCTTCCAGCTGCTCCGGTTCAAATCCTTTTATTTCAAAAAAACCATTCTTACGGTCTGTTATCTCCAGCTCGTATCCTTTTTCCTGCAGCAGTCTGGCCAGTTCATTTCTATACATCTGGCCAAGGTATATTTCATTGCGGAAAAATTCTTCATTATTTAAAGCCCACATCTTTCCATTCTCATCAATAGTTTTATTCAGGATTACGCAATGGGTATGTAGTTGGGGGTCGAGAGCTCTACTTGTTAGGTGGTCAAATTTTGCTGCCAGAAAATTACCTGAATGTTTCCGCTCTTTAGTTCCATCCTTTGGGTTTGTTTGTCTGTATCCGGTATATTTTTTTTCAATAAATGCCAATGCGTTGGTAACAGCTTCTTTATGGGATGTAAAAATATCTTCTTTAAGTTCCGGACTCAGGTGCATGGCAATTGAAAGGCTTTTGGGGGCTGAGAATGTTAAATCCGTGCCGGCTCTTTTATCCTTCTCACTCACCAGTCTGTCAAAATCCTGTTTATTAATATCTGCAGGAAGATTATATTCTGATGTTAATTTGCCCTGCCACTCTCCAATTTTTTCAGAACTACTGTTCTCACGCATGTAGTAATTATCTTTCTCATAATATTCTGCTACCTGTTTACCGGAAACATTGGCAAGGCTTAACACTATTTTTCACCTTTATTAAGTAATTCAATGATGGATTTCTTGGAGATCTCTGGTTCACTATTTTTTAATTTAGGGGAAGCTTCCGGTAGTTTTTTCAGTTTTATTTTCTTTAAAATTATCTCTTCTTCCAGTTTTTCATAGTTTTTTTTTGCTTTTTGTAATTCGGTCTTTTTAGTTATGACGGTTGCCTTAAGGTTGTCTCTTTCCGTTATAAGAGTTCTTATCTCTGCATCCAGATCTGAGATATTTATATTTCTGGCCTTCAGTTTATTTTCCTCTGTTCTGAGATCTTTTTCTGTCTCTATAAGCTTGTCTCTGGCTGATTTGGTCTTTGCTTCTATCTCTTTATTGAGCTGAGAAGATGATATCTTTATATTTGCCCATTCACAAACATTATTTAAGAAGGTACTTAATATAAAACATAATAGAAATATAGTTATTATGCCTGTTGATATAGTAAAGAGTGACATGGATCTGGAAGCAGATTTCCTGATCTGATTCATAGAGATTACAAACTTTTTATCTTGATTGATTATTTCTTTTAGATCTTTAACTGATATAGCAGAATTTTTTTTGAGAAGAGCTGCAGGAGTTTTATCTTTTGTATATTTAATATGTATAAGATATTCAGCAAAATTGTAGGTGATTATAAAACCCCCTTCATCATCCTCGCTGAAATAAGCTCTGGTTAACTGAGGACTAAATAATTTTCCTGTCCCGGGATATGTTCCGGGCCCATACTGGTATCCAGCTCTTTCCAGGTATAAAGAAAAAGCAATTGATATACCAAATCCTATTGAAACAAAAAGAAGCATCGGGAAGATGTATCTATTAAAGTTATCTTTCATTGTATTCACTCTCTAGATCATCAATTGCTGTTAACATGTTTTCCTTTGGGTCAGGATTGGTTTCAACGGTTTTTCTTGCTGCAGTATTTAAATCTTTAAATCCTTCATTATTTTTATTAGATGTTTTATAAAAAATATATATACCTATAAGCTCTAAAAATTTATAGAATGAAATGCCAATTTTTTTAAGTAATCCTCTCAGAACAAAGAACTCACCAAGGTACTTTTTATCCCTTGTGTCCTGATCATATTTTATTGTTTTAAGGTTCGTATTGATGGCATATAAATTTGTACTCAGGCTCTCTTTTATTGCCTTTATGTCCTGGTTAATCTGGAAGCCCTGAAAGTCGCTGGACATGAACAATTTGTCTCTTACAAACTCTGCAAGATTTTTGCTGTTATTCAGTTTAGACTGCTGTTTAAGACTTTCATACTCTTCAGGGGTGAATCTTATCGTAAGAGGTTGGTTTCTTATACTCATTTTATCTCCGTATTTAAACGTATTACCTTTAAATAGTTTTGTAGAAGCAGTTTAAAGTAATAATGTATTACAAATAGAATACGTTTTATATAACTTATAATCACATTATATATAATAATACTATATATAAAGGTTTTCAAGTATTTTCTGCCAATAGGCGTAAGGTGTGAAAGATATAGAATTGATTTATTAAATGAAATATCTTTTCTTGATATTTAGTTCTGCAGTATCTATTTGATTGTTTACAGATTAAATGATTCTGGCTATATTATAGTTGTCCTGGTCAACTATTTTTGATTTGAAATAGTTATTCTATTGGGATTATTTCATCTTAATTTTAAAAAATAT
>JAUZSW010691015.1:0-12828 GCA_034780735.1 Hyalogyrina grasslei
ATGCAATGCCTGGCTGCTACGGATGAAGACGGTAATGATGCTGGTGGGGTTTGTGCAACTCCTCAGACTACATCCTGCCCGGCATCAGGGGCGGGGGGAAAAGAATGTGATTCCTGTAAAAGCAAGAGTGACTGCGGTAGTGGTATGACGTGTGCCAAGTTTGAGAGTGGTCTAAGCCGTTGTGTTACACCTGATACTAAATCTTGCCCGTCTGGCGGCTAGGCTACGATGTTCGGCTAGTTCGCATAAAATAGGAACTACAAGCATGGTATCTTCTTCGTCTTTGCAAGGCGGGGAAGGTGCTATTTTAGGGCCTGTTTCCCCCTCCTGATAGCTGTTTTGATTCAGGCATTCAGAGGATAAATTCCACTCTGATTTCAATTATTCCGATACAAAATCGTCCCGTTGCCACCGCCGATCAAGGTGGTCCCCTGGTGTTCGAGAACACAATTGTGGCCATTGCTGGAAATGGTGGGTGTCAGAGTCCATGCGGTGCCATCGCTACTGGTCAATAGGCTTGAGTTTTCTGCGACGGCTAATAATTGGGATCCGGTCCATTCAACCGCTTGCAGAACACCGTGAACACCCGGATCGATGGGAGTCCATTTTGTTCCGTCAGTGCTGGTGAATACGATGCCGGTGTCTTTTTTCAGGCCGGTCACGCTGATATAGGAGCCTCCCGCTACGACAAAGGAAGAACCTGTCCAGGTGCTGCCGAATAGATCAAGATTTTCGTCTACACCGTCGAGATTTGTCCAACTGCTGCCGTTGTCGGAGGAGGTTAGTATTGCTCCTTTGCTGCCTGCGGCTACGATTTGGCCACTATTTGAGCTAACGGTAAATAACCAGTTGCTAGTGGTAGAGTTACGGCTGGTCCAGTCAATGCCGTCTGGGCTGGTAAGAATCAAACCTTTGGCGCCTACGGCGACGAGTTGAGAGCCTGTCCAGGTGATATCTTTTATTAGGCCGAATGAGCCGGCCGGTGTTCGGTCGATCCATGTGATACCGTCGGTGCTGGTTGCAATCATGCCGTGTTGAGTAGCATGCAGTTCTCCACCAACCGCCACTAACTGTGAGCCGGTCCAGGTGACTGCAAACAGGTTGGTCGTGATGCCTGAGCTGTGTGATGCCCAGCTGTGGCCGTCCTGGCTGGTGAGGACTCCTCCATTTTCACCCACGGCAACTATTTGGTCACCTGTGGATACCATTGCAAAGATCGAGTTGACAGTGCCGTTGGTATGGTTGCTCCACTGCAGTAAATCCTTGCTGGATCTTATAATCCCGGCTTTACCCACAACGACAGTTTCGGTCCCTGAAGAAGCCAGGCCCCGGTAGATATGGTTGCTGGTGGAGTTCTGAGGTTTCCAGTTGACGCCATCCGGGCTGGATAGAATGACGCTATTACCGGGGTTCTCCGCGACCAGTAAATTAATGCTGCCACCCACGGTAAGGATGAGTCCACTGCCGTTATCATAGCTCACACCATAGAGATCAACATCAGTCCCTGAGGTTTGTTTTGTCCAGCTCTCACCATTTGGACTGGTAATAATGATGCCTCCCAAGCGAAACCCATCCTTGGAAAACAGGTCGCCACCCACGGCTACCAGCTGGGATCCAGTCCAGGTAATGTCCCAGAGCCAGGGTGTGCCGGTCAATTGGGGTGGGGACCAGGAAGTACCATTGTTGCTGGTAAAGATGGCACCTTCCACACGACTGGCATCAGGGTTCCATGCGGCGCCTGCTACGACGAGTTTATCGCCTGTCCAGGTAATGCTACTAAATGCAGTAACGCCCGGTATATCGTGGGATGTCCAATTAATTCCATCGGCGCTGGAAGAGACGACCTGGTCTCCGACTGCGACAAATAAACGACCTGTCCAAGTGATATCAAGGAGTTGTTTTTGAGTACCGGAGTTCCTGATTGTCCAGCCTGACTCACTCCCTGTGCGGCTGAGTATCGTGCCTTGGTCGCCGACGATAACGTATTGACTGCCCGACCATGCAATACCGTTTAGGAAATTGGCAGCAGCAGAATGGGTAAGAGACCAGGACTGACCGTCTCCACTGGTTAATATAGAGCCACCATATCCAACTGCGAGATATTCACTACCATTCCAGACCACGTCTTGAAGGGTGTTACCCTGCGGCAGGGGATTGGCCCACTTAAAACCGTTCGAAGGGCTGCCGGGGTCGGTGCCGGCTTTGATTTCGGCCAAGTTCGAGCTGCCATCGTGATCGTTATCAGGGTATTCGTAGCGATCACTTGCGAGATTAAGGCTCTCGTCGGTGGAGAGGTTGATGTCTTCTGTATAAATAGCAAGCACGATGGTTCCGAAGTTTTCGGTTGTGCATTTGAACTCGATTTTGAGGGAGTGCGCACCTGGGGTCAGCTTGATTGCGCCCTGCCAGTTGCCCCCTGTTTTTTGCAGTTTTTGTATCGCTTGATTGTCAATTAGTACATCCGCCCAAAGGTTGTCTGCGCAGCTTCCGCTCAAGCTGCGAGAATTGAGCAACGCGGGCAGATCCACATTCAGCTTGCCGGTCGGCTCAGCTTTTTCGGGTTGGCAGCCACTGGTGAAAATAAATGCGACTAGCAGGGAAATAACTGAAAAATACCGTGCGAAATTCATTGCTGATGTACCGTATGGATGATGAATGTAATGCAATCCATGCAGTCACTACCGCGGGTGAATTCATCCTGAAGCCCGGTTTTGAGACTTGAATTTCCATTCCTTAGATATACTTCTCGCACTCAAGAATACCTCATTTATAGCACGCATCTTTTAGCGGATAGCGTCGTTGCAAAGCCTTGCAATAGCGGGTTCGGTCGTTGCTCCTGCACGGCTCTACTACACTAGTTTTCACGATATAAAATGGTACCGTTACTGCCTACAATGATGGTGTCTCCCTGATATTCGACAACACTATTTTGAGTATTACCGGAAGGGGTTGGCGACAGTGTCCAGGAATTGCCATCGAAACTGGTCAGCAGAGTTGAGTTTGTATTGGAGACAGCCAATAGTTTGGAGCCGGTCCAGTAAACGTCTTCTATAATACTGTTAATACCGGGGTTGTTGGTGGTCCAGTTCAATCCATCGTGACTGGTAAGTACTCTGCTGGCGTTATCAAGCTCTTGATTAAAAACACCACCCACAGCAGTGAAGAAAGAATCTGTCCAGGTGACATCCACCAGGTCAATACTTTCATCCAATCCGTTGATGGGGGTCCAGTTGCTGCCGTCTGAACTGGTGAGGATCGTTCCACCGACACCACCTTGATTAAAATGGTCGCCTCCTGTGATTACGATCAGGTCATTATTTGAGCTGACGGCGTTCAGCCAGCGATCAGTTCCTGAGTTTTGGGTGGTCCACTGAATGCCATCTGGACTGGTGAGGATCAGCCCCGCGGAACCAACGGCTATCAGCTGGCTTCCGATCCAGCTGACATCTCTGATGAGGCCAAGTACGCCTTCTGGCGTTCGGTCAGTCCAGTTGATGCCATCCGGGCTAGTCAAAATTACGCCATTTGATCCTGCCTGACCCGGGCCATCTTGCGCGGGGCCTAGATTTCCGCCGACTGTAACCAGCATTGAGCCTGTCCAGGCTATTGCGGTTAAATCTGTTGAGGTGCCCGAATTACGAGAGGCCCAGCTGCGGCTATTCTGACTGGTGAGGACTTCGCCGTTTACACCAACAGCAATCAGCATGTTACCCATTGAGACAACGTCATTGAGGGTGTTTAGTGTGCCGCTGGTGTGATTATTCCATTGCTGCAAGTTGGAGCTGGATTTTATGACTCCGGCATCACCAATGACAATGGTTTGTGAAGGTGATGAGGCCAGGCCGCGGTAGTTTTGGTTGAGGCTGGAGTCTCTCGTAGTCCAGTTAACACCGTCAGAACTGGAGAGGATGACGCTCTGGGTCGGAGTTGAGCGATCAATAAGGTGGCTGCTGCCACCTGCAGCAATAATCACTCCGGAAGCGGCTTCAAAGGTGACTGTATGAAGATCAATATCGGTGCCTGAGTCTTGCTGCTGCCAGTTTTCGCCATCTGTACTGGTAAGAATGAGGCCCCCTTGAGCGGTCGGAGTTAAGTTGCTGCCAGGAAGGTGCTGGTCACCTCCTACTGCAATCAGTTGAGAGCCGGTCCATTCAATATCCGAGAGTGAGGCCGTGCCGGTTAGCTTGGGGGATGACCAGAGTGTGCCGTCGGCACTGGTCATAATAGCGCCTTCAGGTTTATGGGTGCTTTCGTTGATGACAAGCCCTGCGGCCACCAGCTGTTCGCCCGTCCAGGTGATGCTTTTAAACAGATTGCCTTTAGGCAGCGTGTGGGTGATCCAGTTAATGCCATCAGCGCTTGTGATGGCGATATCATCACCGACAGCGACAAACTGGCTTCCTGTCCAGGTGATGCCAAACAGATCTTTATTGGAGCCTGGGTCTCTGATGGTCCAGTCCGGGCTGTTTGCCGGGCGAGTGAGTACCGTACCCTGCACGCCAACAACGACGTATTGAGAGCCAGACCAGGCAATACCCTGAAGGCGTTTGGTGCTGGTTGAGCGGGCGACTGACCAGGATTGACCATTGCCACTGGTCAGGATGGTGCCGCGATAGCCTACTGTGAGAAATGCGCTGCCATTCCAGATTACGTCGGTAAGAGAGTTGCCTTGTGGTAAGGGGTTGGCCCACTTGAAACTGTTCAGGCCGCCACCATCTTGATTGTCGGATGGATCGGTGCCAGCCTCTAGCTCGGCCAAATTGGAGCTGCCATCATTATCATTGTCCGGGTACTGATAATCACTGCTGCCCAGCGATAGAGTGTCGTCTGTCGAAAAGTTCTTGTTCTGCGTGTTGATTGCTAGCGAAAGGGTTCCGTAGGTATCCGTAATACATTTGAATTCTATTTTGAGCGTGTGAGAGCCACGTGGAATTGTCATCTGGCCATGCCAGCCGTTCGCCTGCCTTTGTAGTTTTCCAACCACTTGATTATCGAGCGAAACATCGGCCCAAAGACTGTCTGCACAGTCGCTGCTGAGTGCGCGGGCGTTGAGCTGTGCTGGTGAGGTTATTTTGAGATTATTTGTGGGTTTGTCATCATTTGGTAGGCAGCCGTAGTTCACCACGAGTACCAGCAAAAGAAAGAAGCTGGTTGGAGGTTTTATCAGAGCATAGAACATAGCAATGGCACTACGGATCTGCTGCGTCGATGGTAAGAGTCACGGTATCATCATTGTTATCGTCACCACTTTTATTCGCAGCCACGGCACCTATCGCAAGGGCACCTAACGCCATCCACCAGTATTTTTTATTGCTCGATTTTTTGGCTTGTTTTGTGTCAGGAAAATGAATTTGTCGGGGAGCGTCGGGGAAGGGCTCTTCGGAGATATTATTCGCGCTGTCACGTGCTTCAATGTAGTACTCAATGCCTTGATTGTTGGCAGTATCTATTTTGATGGTGGCGGCGTAGATTTTTCCATTGCGAGTAGGTGCGAGGGCAAGTGTTTTGAATTCGTCGTTGTTACCGATATTACGGTAGCGAACATCTACCGAGACTAACCCGGTTTCATCTGAAACCTCAGCAGAAATCCGGTAGCTATCGGCGCCTTTTTCGACAGGTTGAGCGACGGGCAGGGTGATTAAGGGTGCCGAAAAATCAGCTGCGGACAGGGGTGTCAGCAGTAATAGACAGGCCAGAACAGGTATAAGGGCGGTGATGAACTTCATTGCTCTTTTAGTATAAACGATAATCGGTTCCAGCTGCTCGCAGGCTGTACTCTGTTGCCCTTCATATTGGTGGCTTCACGAATTTCCAACTGGATACCAGGGGCGCCATTGACCTGTTGTTTGTGAATATTCTCCAATACCAGATTGGAGTAGTCGTTAAAGATGTTGTCGAGCAATGTTTTTTGCGCTCCGCTCAGCATGACCAGCTGCTCAATATTTGCAAGGTCCCCAGTTTCAATCGAATGCTTTAAAAGACGGGTTTCATTGTCAAAAAGGTCAGTGTTTTGGGTATTAAATTTACAGCCTGCAAAACAGAATCGTGGCACAGGCGAGCTGGAGTACCAGGGCCTTTGTTCGCCCTGTGTGGCCGTCATCACATCAAGACCCACCTGAGCCAGCATATCCTGAACCGACAATCCTGGCCGTTCAAGGTGTTTTAGTAGCGCGACTGCATAAGGGCTGTGTTCGCCGGTGCCATCGATTGCCACGTTACCCGGCTCAGTTGCGTAAGAGAGAATGGTTCCCTGAACATTGTCGATTGCAGCGAGGCCAGCACCGTGTTCATTGGCACTACGCGAGAGCCCCCTAACACGCTTTTCATAAGGATTGTTCCGGCAAGCGTCCAGCAGAGCGATATTCAGGCTGGGCCGGGCCTCGTTCATCCCGTCGAGCACTTTTCGAAGGTTAAGGCCGGAATACTCGATTTCATAGGCCTTGCTGATATCGGCATCGACTGGAATAAGGTAGTTCTGGCCATCTTTTTGAATTCCGTGGCCCGCGTAATAAAATAACGCGATGGTGCCTTTGCCGATTTTTTTATGGGTTTCACGCAGTGCAGTGTTCATTTTCTCCAGAGTGAGATCCTGACGCTCAATGACCTCAAAACCCAGCGTTCGCAGTTTATTGGCAATTGCCTTGGAGTCTTTTACCGGGTTAGGAAGATAATCGGCGAGGCTGTAATTGCTATTGCCAATGACCAGAGCGATCTTATTGGCGGCGATCAGGGGGGAGGGGAAGCATGCCAGTCCCGCTAACAGTATAAGGAAGGCGAGTCGCCACGGGCCTATCGGTGGGAATACTTTGTTTACAGTGTTTCCATCGTTGCGTGGAGCGACTGCGTTACCTGTTTTTATTATTGTATACATCTCTTTACTTGGCCTACTGGGGGCACCTTAAATCGATAGCACCTTCCTTGGTTAGCCGAATGGAGGGCCATTATGTCGCCGTTATTCGGTGTTTGTCCAGCGAGATAAAATCCCGGTTTTACGGTCTGTCGGTAATGGCCTTCTAATCTTTATAATCAGAGGTTTCTTAGGAGCAGGAAGATAGTCGGTGAATCCTAACCATTGTAAGCAAAGAAATGACGACAAAACAGCCTGAGTTTGTCAATGTGAATTATAACTATTCAGCTTGTCATTCAGGTCAGGGACTGGCCGGAATCCAGTGCCACGGATAACAAGCAAGCATCACAATAACGTGTGATAATGCCCCGTAAGGCTCTTTATTTCAGTGCCCCCTGTAGTTTAAGTGATGAGTGATATTCTGCACGGTTACTCTTTAATCACGTTACCCATCAAGATTGCTGAGAAGTGTTTTTAGAAATGCTAGATGTTCAGGCAGTCGTACGTAAATGGCTTTCGCCAGATCTTCATCATAAGTATGAGAAGTAAGGTTTCGGTCACCGAGTAGCTTAAGTCCTGAATCTTCTTCAGGATGTTATTGATGGATCGATATTTTCTAACAGAATATCAGTGGCAAGAAATTCATGGTTTTTTACGCGCTCACCCGAAAGTGTATGTAGGTTCTTATGGCATAAAATACGACCATCAGTGTCAGGAAATTGAAAAATGGATAATTCAAAAGTAAAAAATCAATCCGTAGACAGCAAGGATGTTAGCCATATGGCGTACTTTGTTGTGACTGCATTTTTCTTGGCAATTGTCGAGATTTTTGTGGCTTCTAGTGGAAAGAATCCACTTCCTGTTGTGCGGGAAGATGCGGTTGGCTATTTAACGACGTTTATAGTGTATGCCTTTTTTTGGTTCCTACTTCTTTCGGTATTGGGTTTATTCTATACAAGAATTTTAGTTAGGCGGACTAAAGCCGTTCATTTATCAGTAACCTTTGTACTTTTCATCATACTTTTCATCATTGTTTCCTTTGTTGTCGTTAGCTGGGTATTTCAATACAACACAGGCATGTTTTTGTCGAGAGACCTTGTAAGCTTTGCTGTCGGAAACATGGAGCAGTTGCAGCTCCATTTTCTCCAGCAATTCGGCGGGCTTTTCCTTGGGGTAGTTATTGGAGTGACCCTGTTGACCGCGGTTCTCATAGGGTTGATCACTCGTGTATCGCATCTTTACCTGTCTCACGGAGTGTTGGTGGTGCTCGTGTTTTTAGTTTTCTCGATGATCTCAGTGGCCTACGGATTCATGGAAAGGTCAAAGGCAATTCTTTTTTATGAAACCCATCCGATTCTCACTTTGATAAATACTCCGTCATCACGGGCGGACATTCCTAGCGGAATATCAGCTGTAAGTCTTGGATTGACTCGAAAGTATCTCGATACCGAAAGGCCCTTGCAGGACGGCCGAAAGCATCCGGTGGTTGTCTTGATGTTGGAGTCATTACGCCGTGATCTGGTCGAAATGGAGCCAACACCTATGCCTTTTCTAAAATCAATTTTGTCGGAAAGTTTATTTTTTGACAAAGCATATGCGGCTGCCTCACATTCAAACTATGGCGACTTGAGTGTCTGGTATTCGCAGTATCCGCTGCGTAAGGAGGGCTTCAATAATTATGATCCAAACGCACCTTGGAAGGGGACTTCAACGTTTCAGGTATTTCATGACGCAGGATACCAAACGGCATATATCTCATCTCAAAATGAAAAATGGGGTGGCATGATCAACTGGCTACAGGTTCCAGAAGTCAATTATTTCTTCCACTCGGAGGACTATGACGGCAAGACTTGGGTAAACGAGGATGATGCTCCAGGATTAGTGGATATGATTCGTAAAAAGATTGCCACTGCGGGAAAGATCGAAGATTCAGAAACCTTGCGTATTGCCCAAGAATGGATCGATGGTTTATCGAAGAAAGGTAAGTTCTTTCTCGGTATGAATTTGCAGAATACACATTTCAGCTATGTAATTCCCGAGGGTGGCGCCGAACCATTCCAGCCTTCAGTCATTGATTTTCCAACCGTTTATTATTCGTGGCCCCGCGAACGAGTGGACGATGTTCGGAATCGATATCTTAATGCGCTTTACAATATGGATGCCGCCATCAGTCGTTTTGCTGATTTTCTCAAAGCAAGAGGCATTTGGGATAACTGCTATTTTGTGGTCGTCGGAGATTCTGGTGAAGCCTTCTACGAACATGGCTTTGGAAATCATTCGGGACCAATGTATGACGAAGTTATGCGGACATTTACGCTTATCAAGCCTCCGAAGGAAGGAGTGATAGGTATAGTTGAGGAGCCAATTAGCCATATCGATATTATGCCAATCTTGCTAGACCTCATGGATATTCCTCAGCCTGGTTCATTCCAAGGACTTCCTCTTAAAAGCGATGGAGAGAAACGAACTATTTTCATGCATTCCAACGCTATCGTGGAACAGGATGGGATTATTCAGTGGCCTTGGAAGCGATTGGTTACTCATCGGCCATCTCATAAAATAGAGCTCTATAACTTAGAGGATGATCCAGGTGAGACGGAGAATCTCCTGGGGAAAAGTGGCGTGGAAGGCATCGCACGTCGTTTGGGAAGTGCCGCAGACACATGGCGTAAGTTACAACTATGGTATTACAGTAATCCATCAATCTACCTTGAGTATCATCCGCCACAGCTGAATTAAATAACCATGACGAATTGATCGCGAAACCCTCGATAAGCGGTGCGATTGGCGGGCTGCAGAATGGACACTGAAGAATCTTAAGTGGGGTTGTTTGCTAACACCAAATAATGGGAGGTAGCGTGCCTTTTGGGATTAAAGTCCCGGCAAAAGAGGGCGCATCGAGGATGGTAGCCGTCCGCAGTTTATAAGTCTGCAACAAATGAAGGCATTGGTTCTTTACTCTTTTGGCATGTGATATATCGCTCTGATGTATCTAGAGCTTCAGAAATAGTGACGTGCATATCCAGATAGCGATACGTGCCTAATCTGCCTATAAAGGTAACGTTCTTTTCTTGTAAGGCCATTTCTACATATTTGCTGAGCAGAGCTTTTTCCTTTATAAGTCGGATAGGGTAGTAGGGGATATCGTTTTTGCCACAGGAACGGCTGTATTCTTTGAATACTACCGTTTTATCGTGAGTCTCCCATGGCGCGAAGTGCTTATGTTCTGAAATTCGTGTCCATGGAATATTAGTGCTTCCGTAATTAATAACTGCATTGCCTTGATAATCGTTTTCATGCCTCTCAGCGATAAAATCGAGGGTTCTGTAGCCTAGTCGTTGTTCGCAGTAGTTAAACCAGGCATCAATTGGGCCACTATAAAAGGTATGTTCGTAGTCATCTGCTTGGTTACGCTCAAATTTAGAGTTTAAATTCAATTTAATATTTGGGTGGTCGAGGATTTTTTTTATAATCGACGTATAACCATGCTTGGGCATGCCTTGGAATGTGCTAGCGTAGTAGTTGTCATCGTAGTTAAAGCGTACGGGTAAGCGCTTAAGAATGCTCGCTGGAAGCTCCGAGGGTGGAAGCCCCCATTGCTTTGTTGTATAACCCTTGAAGAATGCTTCATAGAGTTCTTTGCCGACAAATCGTAGTGCTTGTTCTTCAAATGTTTGTGGGTCGTTAATTGAGCTATCGCCAATTGACTCCATAAATATCTGGGCTTCTTTTGGCGAGAATGTCTTCCCAAAAAACTGATTGATGGTCAATAAATTAATCGGTAGTGAGTACACACGACTTTGAGTAATGGATTTTACTCTGTTGGTATAGGGCATAAATTCATCAAACTGCCGGATGTAGTTCCATACTTTTTCGTTGCTGGTATGGAAGATGTGCGGCCCATACACATGTACCATCACGTTGGTTTCTTCGTCGCGCTCGGTGTGGCAGTTCCCAGCGACGTGGGGTCGCGTATCGAAAACGTCTATTTTGTAACCTTTCGTGGCGAGTTCTCGGCCTACGACTGCACCTGAGAATCCTGCTCCGACGATAGCAATGCTCATTTGATTCGATTTCCCTTTGTATTAGCGGTGTTATCAGGTGTGTTTGCTTGAGAATAAATTTGTCGCCAAAATTCCTCACTCATCATACTTGGTAGTGCTCTGTTGTATTCAGCGCGTAATGAATTGAAGCGCAGTAATAATCGCAATAATAGTTTAGACAATGAAAATAAAGTACTGAAAAACTCTTTTTTATTGTGGGTAGCGATATAACCTACACCCCGTGGTTCGTATTCGTATAGTACCTGTTTGTAGCGATAGACCTCTCTAAATAAGCCTCGAAAACTCTTGTGTTGGAAAAGAACTCTGTTTTTGAGTAGGAATGTAGGTAATAAAAAACCGTTCAGGCTTAGCCATCGGGTTAATATCCGCAGTTTCTCTGGTCGAAGTTCTGCGTATTCAACATTGTATTCGGCTCGGCTAACAGGATGAAGATTTTCGCTGGGTTCAAGTGAATTTATCTCTTTCCGTATATCGGAAAGATCCATGTTTTTTGTCCAGAAGTCAGGGCCTTCCAATACATGTTCAATGCCTTTATTAATAGCTTTGGAAGAAGCGTAATTGTACGAAAACAATCGTGTGAAAGAGAATACTAATAGAAGTTTGACACAAAAAGTCTTACTTTTTTGTAAGTGTGTCATCGAGTGAAGAAGGTGGTATCGGGTATCAAGATAAGTTGTTAACGGTGTGCTCTTTAGCGCAAAATCGTCTCCCCAACTTGCTATCCCATTCATGGTTAAAATAGAAAATCTATTGGTGAGACTGAATAAGCTATCATCGCCTCTAACAAAAAAAGGAAATGAAAAATGGTTAATGTCGGATATCCTAAATGAAAAAAACCACCAGCCTCCATAATCAGGTGAACAGTCAATATTTTCTGCCTCAAGAAGTTGCTCTGTTGTTCGCATGTCTAGGCCTGATTTTATTGGCCGGCACAAGCCGTCAAATTGGGCACCCTTTTCAAATAATCTGAAAGGCTCTACTTCGCGTAAAAGGCTTCCTGCGATAGCCATATTCGGTGTTTTGGAGAACTGAAATAACGCAAATGTTCGGCGAATAGATTCAACTTCACAGGAAGCATCGTCGTCCATAAACAGGCAGTGAGTGTGCTCATTGTCTTTTAGGTGAAGCAATCCACGCATGAATCCTCCGCTTCCACCCAGGTTTTTATTGGGGATTACGGTGACGCCGGAGGCTTCTTCCTCGGTTATATTTTGTGAGTTGTCAACAACAATTAAATCGATTTTATCTTTGTAGAGAGGGTCGGAAAGTAGTTCTTCCTCCATCCGTTTTATAGCAGGTAGCACATAGGGTTTACGGTTAAAATGAGTGATTACGATACCCAGCTTGACAGGGTGGAGGGGCTTCGATGAGGTATAAAAGCCTCCGGAGGTCAGTTCGCCATCACTCAGTGCTGTTAGTGAAAAATAAAGGAGTCCAGCCTCAAGCTCTTCCCAAAACTCGAGCTGAGTAGTGAACGAGGTTCCCGGTTTAAGTTCGATGTTTTCCTCGTGAAGCCATCGGCTGGTATGCCCCATTCTGTGCAAGCCAAAACGCAATATAAATTCACCTTCACCCGATAGGTGAAGTGATAGATCACTAACAGTGCAGTGCTTCTTCCATGTGTGGACGGTTAGCGCGTTAAAATACGTATCGAATGATGCTTCTCCATGCTTTGTGAATTGTAAGGTTCTTTGGGGTAACCGGGGTTGGCATTGGGTGTTTTCTACTCGAGCGTACATTTTTTCAGGTGCGCCAAAGGTTAGATTAGGCAGAACAAGTTGTTGGAGTGGGTACGCCATAGTTATAGTAGTTATTTTTCTGAGTATTGTTTTGAATATTGTTTAAGGTCAAGCTCCGTCAAGGTGCCATGCTCAAGCTGAATTATACGATTGCAATATTTTTTGATCAGTTTTGGGT
>JAUZSW010692125.1:0-12802 GCA_034780735.1 Hyalogyrina grasslei
TTGGTATTTATGCGATCATAAAAAAAACAAATAGAAGCAGCTGCGCAAAAAAACCCCGCTATCATTAAAGATAACTGAAGAGACGCAGTTAGTTTGAGCCAATCGTGAAAGATCGTAAAATATGCTGAAAAAGCCTGAATATGGGGCTTTTTAAAGTGTTCCTGAGTTGAGACGCTCTATAATTGTGGTTTGAGACAGATTTGCCGTAAAACCCCTAGTTTCGCAACGGTTTGATACAACTTTCCCCCACCCTGCATATCGAGTGCAACTGTTATGCAGGATGGGTGCAGATGGTTAGAAGTTCTTAATTATGACCTCTCCGCGTTCGATTGATCTAGTTTTTGATGCTGTCCTTGAGTTCCCCGCTGAGTACTTCAGAGTGACGCGCCGAATGTTGAATTCACTGAATATTTCTCTAACCTTTTTGTGGTCGTTTAGACTCAAAATAAACCGTCCCTTTATAGAGGAAAGAACCTTTGCTAAATCAAGGTAATCTTGGTGTCCAAATGGATCGACATATCCGGCGGTTTCATAATATGGCGGATCCACATAAAAAAGGGTGTGTGGCCGGTCATATTTTTTAATGCAATCCAAGGCGGTGAGGTGTTCTATCACAATGCGTTTAAATCGCCAGTGAACCTCTAACAAATGATCTTCCATATTCAACAGATTTAGGCGAGCTGGGCCGGTGGCGGATGTGCCAAAGGTGCGT
This sequence comes from Hyalogyrina grasslei, assembly GCA_034780735.1. Taxonomy (NCBI): domain Eukaryota; kingdom Metazoa; phylum Mollusca; class Gastropoda; family Hyalogyrinidae; genus Hyalogyrina; species Hyalogyrina grasslei. Next base: position 713 of record JAUZSW010692125.1, read on the forward strand.
CCGGTTGTTTTCCCTCCGAATCCTAACTTCTGGAGATAGAAATATCTCACTGCTCGTTGAATGTCGGTCAGGTTTTTGGGATCGGTTCGCTTAGCCAGTTCAAATATTTCTCGGCTGGTGACGGCGAACTTGTAGAACCGCATAAACTCTTCCAGATGGTGTTGGATCACGCGCCAGAAGGTGACCAGTTCTAAGTCGAGGTCATTGATTACTTCACATCGGCTGGGCTCTTTTGCAAAGAATACCCAGCAGGCTCCACAAAATGGTTCGACATAGCAGGTGTGGTCTTCTGGGATCTCTTTGATGATTTGGGCAGCCAGACGGCTTTTCCCTCCAAGATACGATAATGGACTTCGCATGTTTACGGTACTCCTTGTTCTTTGCTACCTTTTCGGCATCTCAGTGCGCTGGGGTAGCGGATTTATTCCGTAGCGATGTCCGTCATCGTTGTTGGGCGGTTGCATCCGCCTGACTGCCCCGGCCTTATCCCGGCCGAGAAGCACCTATAAAAACAAAACCGCATCGGATTGTCCGAATGCGGTTGGTTTGGTTTGGAGAAGGTACTCAGGTGCTCAGTAGATTCTCGCGCGAGTATTGGGAACGGCGAAGAGGAGGCCTTGGCCGGTGTCTTTTTCGCGGGTGAAAGATGGACGCTTGGTGGTCTTGGTTACTTGGTGCCGCCGCCGATCCAGATCGCGCACTCGGGTTAGTTCTGCAATGGCGTGGTGGCGTAGGCGGTGTTTAAAGCGGATAAATTCGCCGCGTGTGGCGCGAGTGACATGCTTGAAGCCTTTATCCGATGAGATGGCGAATCCGCTACACAGCCCCGGTGTGTTGCCCACCTTGCGGAGCTGTCGCTCCGTGATCCCGAACCGTGCACATAAAAATTTACCCTTTACCCATCCGTCGCCGCAGGCTTCAAGCAAATATTCTTCTATGCGCTGTTCGAGGTTCATTGTTAATCCAGATATTCAAACTCGATGCGAGTGACGGTGGTGGTTAGGCAGAATAACCATTCCGTTGCTATCCCCGCCCGGATTTGGAAAAGTTGCGCCAGTACACCACGCCCAACCCAACCGTTCCCGAACCCAGTACCCGCCGCCAACAGCAAGAGCTTTTGTTCCGATTGGGTAGTGCATCCAAAGCCGATCAACAGGTATCGCTTTTCCTGCTCCCGGTCGCTTATCAAAAGTTTTTGATCCCATTTCAATTCCTCCACTAAACGCCTAACCAAGGCGTTGACTTTACGCGGAACAACGCCCGTTTTATTTCCATTGCGTGACCCCGCGAAAGTCACGCTTCGATGTTGGGTTGCATTTCATGTGCTTACAAAACATCTGCACAAACTTTGCACCGGACATGCCCGTAAAACCTTCATGCTTGGCTTCATTGTTCCCGTAAACCTCTTTGTAGATCGGATCGAAGATCATATCAGCGAGAGATTCCCGCCGGACGGAGACGACGCGGATCTTGCCGAGGTGGATGATCTTCTCGCCGGTCTTTAACCCCATGCATTTTTCGCAGGCCATTAATGTGTCGCCTTCTTTAAGGAATTTCCAACCCAGTCGGCGGGTGACGGTCTTGGTGCGGGCTTTAAATTGCCCGATTGTTAGGCTGAAGCTAATGTTTCTCATAATTGGTCTGCCTCTTCATCAACTGCCTCTCCAAATTTCACAATAAAGACACTCAGAAACCCGCCGATAAGAATAAAAGGGTGAGTTGTTAAGAGAAATAGGATCGCCGCAATTCCTGCGGTTTTTAGTATTGCTCCTATTAGATAAAGAACATTCTTAAATCTCACTTCGCGGCTCCTGTTCTAATAAGGGATAGTCCTCTCTCATCTCATCGAGCTGGTGCTCTAAATCAACTGCAGCCATTAACATGCATTCGCCAGGATGAGTCATTTCGTCCAGCGATTCTATTGTGAACGAGGTTCTGACTTCGTGTCTCCGTTCATTACTCTCATCGATCATCTTTAAAATTAACCGTTTCATACTTCTGCCTCCATTTGTTTTAAATCACCCGCTTCACCAATTGAGGCATAGGCGGTGTGTCCCGTTGTTTTGAATGCAACCGCGCGAAAACGCTTGGCATTTCGCCGATTGATCTGCATTTGGAGTAGGTGTCCTGTTCCTCCATAATCGAAGACTGCAATGTCGATCCAGTTGGAGCAGCGACGCCAGCGCGGGATGGTCACTTCATTAATTGTAATTACATTTACCTTCATGCGGCGGCACCGTGGTTGATGTGGTGATGGTGGTCGTGGCGGTAGTGGGCTTGGGCGGCGTTGACGGGGCGGACGCCTCGGCGGAAGTATCCGCTGGGCAGATCGATCAGCTCGATGCCTGCTTTGCGTGCCAGGCGGCGGATGTGGGTGTCCAAGGCTTGGAGAACCTTGATAAGCTGCTCGGCGGGGCAGTCCTGGATTTTGTCGGGGATCTGCATGTGATCGCAGATGCCTTTGATGTAGCTCCATCCGATTTTCTGCTGTTCGAGCACTTCCAGATCGGGGAGGAATTGCTTTTCAATCACATAGCGGATCCGGCGTTCGGCGGCGGCGCTGAGTCGATTGATCCAGTAAATGTCCTCGGCGATGATGGCGAGCTCGAGCATGACGGCATCGAAGTCGGTGGTGCGGTTCATCTGCTTGATGGAAAACTTGCCGGTGGTATCGAGCTGGAGCTTGTGCCGCCACTCGTCGAACGCGGGGATTTCGTTGACGCGGCGTTCGCGCTCGACCTCGTAGGCCGCGTGCGCGAGTTGGAAATATTTAAATCGTTGTCCATTACTTAACATGGGTGTTCCTCTTAGTTAGGACGGCACAAGGCCGGCCCTCCAATTATTCCACATCCTTGGCTTCGCTGATTAGGGCGCGGGCGACGGTGTAGTGGGCAAGGTCGCCATCGAGCAGCTTGGCCCCGGTGACTTTGCGGCCAGCCAACAAAATATCCCTCACTCCCTCGTTCACGAGTTTATCCACGGAGGTGAAGCACTCGGTCATACCTTGATCTACCACGAATTCCAGCGCGGCAGGTTTGTCGATAAACATCACCTTGGTCGCCTTGTGCAGCCCAAAGGTGCCGAAGTCGGTTTTAATCTTTCGCGGCTTCTGGAACTCCTCCTTATGCATCTCGATATATTCCGCCAACGCCTTGCGCTTAACGTCGAGATCGGGGTCGATCATTTCGATTTTGGCGCAGGTGGTTTCTTTAATTTTTGCAATGCGTGCTTCGGCCATTGCTTTTGCCCGGGCAATCTTAATCTCGGATGCAGCAATGGAGTTGAAAAGCGCGGTGGCCTCTTCCAAGGTTTGGATCGTGGCCTTGCGGTGGTCTGATAGTTTCGTGGGGCTCATGGTTGGGCTCCTGTTTTAGGTGTTAGGTTTTAGGAATGGGGCGGTGCGGGATCGGCCCAGTGGGTTGTGCCTTTGCTGATTAGAATATTATCGCTGTCCCACCAGCCCCGGTCGTCGTGGGCAGCCATGTCCATAGAGCCGTCGGCGGAACAGATGAGCACGAGGATGTCATCGTCGGGCATGCGCTCTTCAACACGGTGCCATTCGCTGACTGACCCGCTGGACGTGAGTGCTACAGAATTGAGCGCATCAACAATCCGGCGGGCATCCCGCGCGTCAGTGCAGCTGGCGATGGGTTTGGAAAAGGTTCCTTTCCAGATTACCTCATAGCGTGGAAGAGAGGCTGTTCCTGCGGTTACATAACGATAGGTCATGCCTCAATCTCCTTTTTCCACGCATCAATTCCGGCTGCCACCCGTGCTAGCATATTGCGTTGCCCTTTCTCTCCCATTTGTCCAGAAATCCAAATATCAAAAAGGCTCGGCGTAACTCCGATTTTTCGTGCAAACCGGAACTTCCGTAGGTTGTGCTCTTTCATGATTTCTAAGCATCGCGCCTGAAGCGCCAATGTGGATGGGGTTTGAATGCGTGGGTCAATCTTCCGAGGATGAATATTTGCAATATATTTAGGATTGATTGATTTGGGTTTAAAGCAGCGTTTGCAAAGGTCTCCTTCCCAGAGCGCATATTGATGCGGCATCTTGCACTTTGAGCAGGTCAGCGTTCCCGCCGGCCGATTGGTTCGCTCCTTTTTCAGTCTCATTCTCATCTGCATTATTTTTCTCTCCGGTTGAGTTAGATCTCGCCTTGGCTCATCTGCTTGCGAAGAGCGATGGCCTTGAATACGTGTTTTTCGGTGAGGCGGGTTTTGGCCTTTCCTGCCATCCGGCTGGCGACCTTTAGGTTTTCGACGAGGATGCCGAGGCGGCCTTGATGGTTGGCGATGATCTTGCACTCAGCCATCAGCTCGGCGGATGGATTGCCGATATACTGCTCCACAATCGGGCGGATATCTTTGGCATAGACCTCCTTCTTCAGGCGGATCGGCATCCCAATGCGACCGAGTACCTGTTCATACATATATTCGCTCTTTTTCATGGTGTCGTCGAAACGCGCCGTGGCGATCAGGGCCACCGCACATCCGGTCATATCGTGCAGATCGCGCAGGATTTCCAGATTGATCGGGGTCGAGCGCGAATCGTTCGGCACCAGCCGGTGCGCCTCATCCACAATCAAGATTCGGTTGTGATTAAAGCTCCGCGTAATGGCATCGAACATGTTTGGCACCGATGCATCCTTGTTCACTCCCACCGCAATGGCGATGCGACGAAGAAATGCTTTCACGCCGCCGACCGGAGGGGCCACCACATAAACCGATCGACCATGGTTGTGTTCATCGCGCCAGAGTTTGGCCGCCTCCGTTTTCCCTCGCCGAGAGTCTCCAATTACCATCGTGATCGAGTTGTTGGCTTGGGCATAATCCAATCCAGAATGAATCAGCTTAACCGTGGCATTCTTCACAATCTGGTTTTGCTGGATCGTTCCACGCCGATCCACAATGTCTTTATACGAATCAATCGCTGCGCAAATCTTCTCCCAGCTGCCCTGATAAACGCCCTTGAGCACCTTATGCACGGTGGACTTATCATAGCCCAGCGCCTGCTCCGCAGGGATCCAGCCCATCTCACGATCGAGGAGATGCTGATGAAACCACATCAATTTATGTTGCTGATCCTCTGGCAGATGGAGCCAGTTGCGCAGGTTTAGCGGAATATTAATCCGCGAATGCGCGCTGGCGGCGGTTCGGTCGATGTCTTTTGCTTTGGTCATGCTTCCTCCTAGTTGATCGGGCGGCCTTCGCGCCCGCATTACATTAAATCGGTATAATCAAGATCCTCTTCGAAGTCGGTTTTGAGTAGATCGCTAATCTCTTCCGGTGAAAACTCGGGGGTTTGGTGCTGTGGTGAATAGGTCAGTACTGCTTCCATTTCATCGGCAGTAATTTCCGTGCCCAGGTCTCGCTGTTCCCGCGACACCTCATCCGGACTCACCGCCTCACCCCGAAAAACGGCGGCGTTGTTTTTGTGCATTTCGATTCGTTCTTTAATCACCTTCGCGCCGCGTCGGGCAATCGGTGTGCGTAGGGCCGACTCGATGGCTGCTTGTTTTCCAGCCTGCTTTTCAAGGGCTTTGATATCGGTTTTGCAAATGGTCTGCCAGCGCATGGCAATGCCAATGTATGCGCCTGATTTTGCGTCAGAGACAAAGCACTCTTCGGTGTTGAAGGGGTTAATGTGGACGAGGTATTCCTTTCCTCTCACCAATGGAACGTCGAATCCTTGAGGGGATTTGACGGCGCGGGCTAGGTAGCGGAATTCTGAGGGACCGAACTCTTGGTTTTGATAGGTGATTAAGCCGTCGTCGCGCACGGTTTTTATTTCAGCCAACCGAGAGCCCAGAATTTGTGGCATCGTGCTTTTGGGTAGGCGCACTAGTTTTGAAAGACCCGCATTGAAAACCTCTTGCGGGCTAAGTTTGCAGGGTTTGCTATATTTTTCAGGCATGGCTTGGATGGCGGCATAGAGCATCCGATATTCATCAGCAGGCAGATCGAGCAGATGCGTCATGGGCGTCCAATCATTGGAAGTCGGGCTGGTTCTATATTTTGAGGTTACGTTGCCGCACTCCTCCCATCCTTCGAGGTTATGCAAATCGCGCAGGTTCATTTCGCGATAAAGGTCGTTGATCGCTCCGCAATATTGGTGATAAGGAAGCAGCGGCATCATTAGCAACTTCGCGCGCTCCGGCGGAAGGGCAGCAGCGGCTCGGATCAGCTGGTTGTTGTATTGCTCCAGCCCATACATCTGTTCTGGAGAATGATCGCGGTCCTGGCCAATCTGTCCCGCAAGCGCGGCCGCTACCGTGTGCGCTAGGCTATGCTGGCTTTCAAGCGCCGCCTTGCGCTTTGGGTTTCCTTTCGGTTGCCCGCTGAAGAGGCCCTTGTGTAGCGCATCGGAAATTATGCCAGAGCGGCTGAATCGCACCGCACCGCCGGTTAAATCCCGAATCAACTGCTCCAGTCCGCCACTGGCCGCCGCCGTGCCATGTTCAACAATCATTTCGCATCCATCAGGGTGATAGCCGACATTGATTAAGACATGCGCCAGCAACTGGCGCATATCGCACTCGTTAAGGTTGCGCATCTTTCCGGTTTCGAGATTTTCCTTGCGAGGCTTCAGTCCATAGGCAAATCGACACGCACTGGCGACATCCACGCAGGCAAGTTCAATAATCCGTTGTGCTCTATTATTACCTACGAAATTAATCTTCGCATCGTGCCACATATCGTCGAATTGATAGATTGCGCCCACCGCCACGCCCACTCGCGTTGAATAGACACTGGGCAAAAAATCCTTCGCCTTGCCACGCCCGATCCGGCTCGCAATAATTTCGTATTTCGAAAGGCCACCGCACTTCATCAGATTCGAATAGGTCCATCCCCGAGGTGTGTAGTCCGTTGGGCAATTATAGGGCGTGGCCACATCCTTGTGTTCCGCCGCCCAAACCTCGCGCCAACTTCCAAGGTCTGGAAAATAATCCCCTCGGCGAAAATCACGCATCATGGTGCGATACGCCTCGCGGGAGCTCCGCTGGTTGCGTTCGCAATAGCCCTTGAAGGTATCGCCCACATCAATGCTCGCCTTTGCGAGCCCCACCTTTGCCCGATTCACCAGCCCGCGCCAGCCCGACTTGCGGAAGGCATAATATTTCCGCTTCAGGGTGGCGGGAGGAACTTCATGCCGCGCCGAAGCCCTGCGAATTCCTGCGCTCACACTCTTCGCCGCCTCAATCTCGGCGCAAACCCCAACAAACATCATCACTTCATCGCGCACGTTGGTGGGCAATTGAGCAATATCATCGAAGTCGAGCGGAGAGAGTGTTTTGGCGGGAAGCGTCATTGGTTTTTCCTATTATCCAGCTTGCAGGAGGGTTCGCACATTTTTGAGGGCATCAATCAGATCGCCTTCCAGCACTCGCAGCACCGCCGGTTCCGCCCACTGGATCTTTCGTTTTTCTGAGATGCAGAGCCCTTGCAGATTGATGATGAGTCCGCTGAGATCCTCATTCGCCGTCTTCTTTTCGATCTCCAGCATTTGCTCGGGCGTTGGAAGCTCGTGCTTGCTCGGGTGGTAACCGCCTGATGGCCTGGGCTCGCGCATAATGCCCCAGTCAAAATAGAGCTGGCGGAGGCCTTGTTCTCCAGTAATGTGCTGGACTCGGCGAAGCGTTTCCGAATATTCTGGATCAGCTAGTTGTTCAGGTTCTGGCAGCGATAGGAGATCAATCTCTCCGCCTTGCTCAATTAACCGCTCCGTCATTTGGTCGGCAAGTTTCCGGTAATTGCGAGCTGTGTCTGCCCCGAAAGGCATTAGTTTGATAATTTCCAGCCACTCGCCATGCTTGCAGTTGGCCTTGATGGAGTTGAGTTCTGCGCCCGCTTTGGCCGCACAAAGCACGGCCATTCTTCCAAATTGTTGGGCGGCATCATGATATTTAATCACGGTGCTGGGTGAAAAACCGAACGCGTTCGGTTTTTGGTTTTCCATAGGTTGGAGGTCTTTTCCGGTGATCGCTGTGACGAGTGGTTTTCCTTCGGGTGGCATAATTCTATCCTTCCTGTTTTTGTTGAAGTTTCAGTGCATCGGTCGGCGTGATGGATCCCGAATGGGAAATCCCTAACTTGCCCAGCACCAAAATCAATCCGGTGGCGATGCGCTTGCGCAGGTCGTTATTTCCGCGCGGCATCGCAATCGTGATGATCATTTGGTCAATATATGATCCATCGATGGGATGAACGGTTTGATAGAATCCCTTAGCCATGCCGAACCTCCTTCGTGGTTCGCTCTGCTATGCTCTCGGCCTGGCGCTGGCGCTGGGCCAGCTCATTGCGGAAAAGCCCCCGTAATCTTTCCTGCTGTTGATTATGTTTCATAATTTCCTCTAGTTTTTTCATGGTTCTCCTTTATCTGATCCCTAAGCAGATCAGAGCCATTCCTACAAATGCCAAGCCAATCATCGCTGCCATTAATTTCCCACTCCGGATCTGTACGTTCATAATTGATCCCGCCAGCGCCACAGCCGCTAGTTCCACTCCAATAATGATCATGATCGCGCCCCCAGTTTTCGGCTGTCGAGATAGTCGAGTACATCCTCACGCGGGATCCGGTAACACGCCCGCCCCGCTGTGTCCGACGAGATGTCCGCCGCGTTCGGAAACTCTCCTTCTTCAATCTGGTGGTAGATATGCTCCGTTGTGCAACCGAGCGAATAGGCCACTTGATCCACCCGCTGCGCCAGCACGTTGAAAACGAAAAAGCCGTCCAGCACCTGTCCGCCTCCAGCCGGACGGCTCTGCCCTCGGCTCACGTCAAGAAATTCTAGCTGATTCATTTTACCTCCTTGATTCTCACCTTATTCATGAGTCGCTTAGACTGCCGCTTGCCGTTGATGACCAGCGAGAGGTGCCCCTTGGATACCCCCAGTCGCCGCGCCTCGGCATTTACGCCGTGGAGCTTTCCAGTTTCTTTGTCTCGAATGATGGCCATTGGTTTTTTCCTTGTGTTGATCCTAGTTTCGGGGGATACATTGCTTCCGTTGTTTGATGTAGAAGTTAGTAGAATTTCTACACACGCCAAGTCTAAAATGTAGAATTATGCAGAAATCCACAAATAATCTACGGGAAGTGAGGAAATCCGCAGGCTATACGCTTGATCGGCTGGCGAAGGAATCCGCTGTTCCGAGATCAACAATAGGCGCATTCGAGAAGGGTTCCCGACCTTTAGGGAAAGATCACCGCGAAAAAATCGAGAAAATACTTGGTGTAGAAATCTGTAGAATTTCCACGGATCAACCCGAAAACAACCGGCCTTATCTGGCGGAATTAAATGAGTCGGCGGGCGGACCATGGGGGTCGATGCCGACCGATCAAATTAAGGCACTCCTGCGCCAATGCGTTGGCGAGGAAGATTGGGGGGCTGTACATCTAATTTCTAAAAAGTTGTTGGATCGAAAACTAGAGACCATCAACAATAATCTGCAACGATACGACCTCGGCGCGGATCCACTCCTGAAAGTGGCTGAAGGAGAATAAAATGAAAACAACGATACTAATGGCCGGCATCCTTATAGCAGGGATGGTGCAAGCGGGATCGCGCTCGGGATTTACAAACTACGATAAAACCTCACCAATCATTACCCGCGCGGGTGGCGTCACTTTTTTGGTTACAGAAACACATTTCCGAAAATGTTTGCCCAGCGGGCTGGAGGCGGCGGATTGTCGCCGCTATTTAGTGATTGGCCTCTCGATAAAAAATATCGACACGACAAAATTTCATGCCAACCCAACCTGTTTCTCGCTCATTGTCGACGGGCGGGAGACGATTGATGGCCGCTCTTATTATTATGAGAACAGGGACTTATTTGATCTGGTTAATTTGTGCCCAGGCACCAGCATGAACGGTTTTATTCAATTCGAGGTGCCGTATAAAGCTACTCGATTCCAGCTGTTCTATGACCCAATCAAGGGAGATGTCCTGGGAATTAATCTTCCGATAATTAAGGTGCCATAGCCAAACGTGACCCATCACGTTTGAATAACCCCAAAACGAAAGGAAAAACAATGGCAACAAATCCAGCCGGGAAAGACACGAAAACCATCGGAATCAACATGAAACAAGAGATGGCCACCGAGCTAGAGCGCCGCGCGGCCTCCATGCAGATCTCCACCGGAGCCTATTGCAAAATCATCCTCGGCAACTGGATCGACTCCGGCGGAAAACTCAAGCTGCAGGAGTCGTAAAAATAAACCCTCTTTTTTGATTGAATTGTATTTACAACTCAATTCGAGGGGTATAGATTGCTCCCATCCTCAAGAGAGAGGAACGCCACCCAGGGCGACTGGGAAAAAGAAACAGGAGCAAGAAGATGAAAACAGTCGTAATCAACTCAATCGCAATCACCGCAGAAGAACTCACCATCCGCCAGTCAGGATCACAAGCCGAACTAACTGCTGACGGAACTCGCATCGCAGTCAACTTCACAAATCAACCCTTGGTTATGCAGTTCATTGCAACGTTCACCGGTCAATACCCATTCGTTGCTGTGGAAAAGAACACGGCTCGTGCCCTTGATCGTATGCTGGCGAAAAAGTAGAAATGAGCGCAACGATCTACAACTCGAATATGCTGCCAAGGTTCGTCCTTGGTGGTAGCCACCTCGACGATCTGGATTCCGATTTCGTGATACACCTCCACTCCCCGCGCTTCGTGATGCGCATGAATGCGGTGGGAGCTGCGAGCGAGGATGTTCAGTTCATCGACCCGCCTGAGCCGCTTAAAATTGCGCGGCTCATGCGCGATGCGGGCGAGTTCTACGCAGCAGAGATCCAATTGTTGGAAGAGGAATAGCCATGGCCGGAGCACCGAAGGGAAATACGAACAACCGGAAAACGGATGCAAAGACCTCGATCATTATGCTGCGGGTGACGCCGCAGGAAAAGGCGGCGGTGGTCAAAGCCGCCCGAGGCGAAAAGATGTCGGTCTATATTCGCCACAAACTAGGTCTTAAGACCGGCTAAAGCCGGGACTACGAGCTTTTAAATCAAACCAAATCAAACCAACCGCGCCCAGCTGAGCGCGGTTTTTTTGTGCCTTAATAGGCTCCATGAAAAGGGAACTAACACAAACACTTTTAAGTTTTAGGGGTGCAGGAGTTAAGTCCGCCCCATGCGGAGGTGGCTATGGGTGCTGAGGCAACAATCGGCCCATGGCTGGGGAATCTATTCTACATCGTCGGCGGCGTCTATCTGATCCTGCGGATGCTGGATATGTTCCGTCGCAAACCGCATGTGGATGTTGATTTTTCGTCGATCAAGACGGATCTCGAAGCCATCAAATCAGCGCTGATCAACAAGCAGGACGCCACGCTTTGCGCCACATTGCATCGCCATATGGACGACTCGATCAAGGAGATCCGGAAATCGCAGGGTGATATGGAACGCAAGCAATCCTCCGATGTCCACGGGATTTATTCTCGGCTTGAGAATATTGCCAACTCGGTCAGCGAAGATATCGGCAGCCTGAAAGGGACGATCAACACCTACATCAAACTGAGGGAAAAATCATGATTAACCCAACCGTTAATAAGCACTTGCTAAATGTACTCTACCAATGCGGCGGATATCCGCTGGCCGAAAATTCGCTATTTATCCAGGTCAATATGGATCTCGATGCCATGGCGATCTCGACCGCTGCGCTGAAAGAACACCTCACCCACTGCAAGGACAAAGGCTGGGTAGATTATCAGGTCGATGAATTTACCGGTCAGGACAAATGGTTCATCACTCCCCGTGGAAAGGTGGTGCGCAAATGAGTCGCTATAGAGTTTATTTCGGCAGACGGGTTCGAATTAAAGGCATCAAGGTGTCGTGCGTCGAGCTTCCATCCAAGACTACATATGCATGCTATGTGGACGGCTGGCGGAGAGTGCGATGAGAGCTGCCTTCCAACAATTTTACGCCGCCGAGCCCGCGTTGGCTCTGATCGTTTTATGTCTGCTGGTTGGCTATGCCCTGATAATTGCGACCTTCAGCGCCATGGTGCTGTCGTGGGTCGTAGGGTATTGGCGGCGCCGCCTCTCGTTGTTCAAAAAAAACCTAACCCCTAACCCATAACACT
>JAUZSW010693236.1:0-12782 GCA_034780735.1 Hyalogyrina grasslei
AATACAATTCTTTTATCCACAATACAAACGTCATCAAAAATAATGGATAATCATAACCATCTAATACATAACTACACCCTCATCGTCAACTTATTTTTCCTAATATCAACTCTTGCAAATATCATATTTTTATGCTATCGTACTATATCCGGTTCATTTACAATACTCACAATTAACTAAAGCAAAAGGAGCTATTCCTATGAAAACTGACCAGATTAAAACTCTCCTCACAAGACATCTTAACTTTATTTGTCTTGAAGGAACCACTGAGGAGATAAGAACTGTGGCACTTGAAGAATTACTAACTCGTTCAGAAGTTAAACCCTCTCAACTACTAGAAGTGTTATATTGCAACAATGTTACTAATGCAGAAGTTTTGTTGCCTAAAGTTACATATGCACTTATAGCACATCCGAATACAACACAAGAGGATTTGTTGTTTGCATCTGAAAATAGCTACGGCAAAAAGGCTCGTTTTACTGCCTTGAAACATCTACTTGAATTAGGCACGAAACCTGATTTTGTAGATGATATAAGTAGCTCGATTTATGAGCTAAACAAAGAAGAACTTGTCGAGCGATATAATCTCATTGGCAGCTACGAGGGTATGGAAATTCACGGGCTAATCGCTGCGATTTTATCAACTGAAACGTTAACCGCAAGAGTGGCTATATATGCAAGAATATTAATTCATCCAGATACAACACTTGAACATCTTGAAATTATTTCACACTATACTGATTGTGCCACAATTCGAGAGGCGACCTTATCTGCTATTGTGCTTCATGAAAGGGTCACTTATGATAATTTACACTTTGTAATAATAAGTAATGAATCTCTTGAGACAACGCGAATAACTGCTCTGCTACAGATAGGAGAACTCTCCGACACAACTCCTGAAAAGTTACTTGATATACTGAGAGATTTACGGTCTGATAACGAAGAGTTGTATGATGTTGGTCTACAGTTATTATTGGGCCATCCTGACTCAACGCTGGGTCACATATCTCGTGCGTTAAAAGTAATAACCCCTCACAGAGACATGTCCCGCACTATTAACAGATACCCTGATTTAAGACGGGCATTGGATCTAACTAGTTAACAATCACGAAAGCCTTTGCACATATAACTGTGTAAAGGCTTTTTTCTTAACCTGAGTCTGATACTTTCAAGTCCTGTATTGATTTAATTTTGACTTATAAATTGAAATGATCTAATTATATCTGCAAAATCTTTTGAAGGTGCCACCATATCAATATACTCATCAGAAGAAAAATGATCCATATATTTAATTTTTTCAGCAATAGATTTATTGGAACATATTATAAATAATCTTTCTGGAGAAATTATGTAAAATCTATAAGACTTTCCTTTACCATTTTGCTGTCCACACTTTCCATATATAAGAGCTGCATGCACAGGCGTGTCCTGCAATTTTGACAGAGTTGTTTTTGGTAATCCTGAGTCAAATATCCATTTTATTTTAGCTCTCTCACCTTGATTTACTTTTGATGGATTATTTATTTCTAGATCATAAGACTCAATTCTCATATAGTCTTTAGAATTGTGTTTTTTTATTGTTAGTGCATAATCCTCCTCCGATAACGTCTTTCTATCTGTAATATATGTTCCTGTTGATTCAACTTTAAATGTATCTGATGAATATTCTATAGAAAAGCCCTGGATATCATTTTTAAATGTTTTTATACTTTTTTCTTCAAAAAGCCTCTGCTTTAACAATTCAAATTTAGCATTTATCATTGCTGGTTCATATAGTAATTCAGAAAAAGTCTTTTCGTACCACTTTTTCTGTTGATGTCGTGACTCATTAAATTCGAATTTTCTACACTCCTCATTATTAAAGCCTTCTTCCCAGTCCCCATAACAATTAATATATCTTCCATTCCTCAACACAGTCTGCTTATCTATATTTTGTTTCACCCATTTCAACCAGCGTAAATCAACATTGTGCTTTAGATATTCTTCTTCTGTATAGTTTTGTTGTTTAATTAGTCTGCTACGATATTGACGCTCTCTACTTTGGCTTAAATAATCTCCTCGCGCCTCTCTTATCAACAAATCAAAATTCTCCTCTACCAACGGCAAAGCATCAAACCCGAGCATTGTGAGCTCATTTATATTTACTCGACTTTCAGATTGCTGTGTAAGCCTTAAATTTGTTGTAAAAATTATACTGTCCAATGGCATAACAGTTGTAATCGCATACATCCAAAGAGCCATAAAAACTAATTTTCGTATAATGTTTATATCTCTATCTTTACCTACAAATAACAACAAGAACCACACAAAAACAATTCCACAGTAGACTACCGTATAGAATGCAAAAAACTTTTCATAACTGAGCCCATAATCTGTAACATATAAATATACACGTTGCGCTGCTGAGATGATGAGTAGAAGAGATGAAAACGTGAACACTGCTAAAATACCTTGTATAATTTTTGTGCTTTTCTTATAGATTCCAGCAAAAAATAAGATATTTAATACTGTAAGTGCAAATAATTGCCAAAAGCCCGTTTTAACCAAACTCTCTGTTTGTGCAAAATCAATAGGTAAAGCGTTAGTAAATAATGTTTTGATTTGTACAAGAATAAATAGAATATATAATGCAAGAATTCCAGTCAGTATAATACCTATTGTCACTGCCTGACTCTTAGATTTATCTTTTTTATCTCTTACTAAATATGGTTTAATATCTTTCTTCCAATATACCGTAAATCCTGAAAGTGTTAGTGCAATTATGCCAAATACAACAATTCTAACCATGGTCGTTACACTCAAGAAATCTAATTTCTCAATTATATATTCTATAAACTCAGGCAACCAATCAAAAAAATCAGTAAAAATACGTGCAAATCCAGCATCTGCAGAAGAAAGCAGTGGGACAACAACTGCAGCTGATAAAATAACCAAAATTACCACTCCAACAATAACCTGTCTTATGATATCTTGTGATGCCTTTCCAGATTTAATATTTAATTTCAAAGGCATATCCATCTTCCTTCTTGATGGACCAAATATTGAACTGAGTAGATGCACGGCTGCCACTATCATAGTAACTGGAGCCAACCTACTCCATAGAAGTGAGCGTAGCTTTTGATGCGTTTCATGTGTTGTAAAAACAAAAAATAAGACTGGAAAAATAAGAATGCTAATCCAGGTTGTAAATGCCGTGGTATGCAAACTAAAACTTACAGCTATGATAATAAGAGGTGTTATCCAAAGTATGGACTTATTTGTCAGTTCCTCCCATCGCACGAATACAAAAAAGGCAATAACGGCTAGCCAAAAAAATGTAGCATTAAGTCCGACTGCCTGGACTCCATAAGTCCAAAAATTCCACAAAAATACGACATACGCAAGTGCTATAGTCATTGATAAAATACTAAAACTTTTCTCTTTCCAACTTTGTATATTTTGCATAAAAATATGTGCTAGAAAATTACACGATAACCCTACCATTATTATGCTTTTTTAGCAAAAAATATTTTATTGCCTAAATAAATACAAAACTCCTTTTTATAGCACTGTAATATTTGCCCGTAATAGACGAATATAATTGTCCATTATTTCAACAAAATAAAAACCAGCCCTCAATTCTAACTATGAGCTGGTTTTTGATTTGATTTTGGTCAAAATGCTAATTATTTTCTAACTGAATACTTTCAATCATAACATCTTGAACTGGTTTATCTCCTGCACCAACCTCTGTTTCTTCTATCGCAGTCACAGTGTCCATTCCCTTTGTCACCTTACCAAATACTGTGTGTTTTGTGTCTAGAAAATTATTCGCTTTTGTGTTTATAAAAAATTGACTTCCATTTGTGCCAGGTCCAGAATTCGCCATTGCTATTGTGCCTATATCATTTTTGTTATTTACGTGAATTTCGTCAGCAAATTTATAATCAGTTCCCCCAAATCCAGTTCCTTCTGGATCACCGCCTTGAATCATAAAGTTCTTAATAACTCTATGAAAAATTAGATTATCATAAAATCCTTTGTCAGCAAGTGTGCAGAAATTTGCTACAGTCATTGGTGCGTCTTCATTATAAAATTCTATTGTTATGTCTCCCTTGTTAGTTTTTAATGTTGCCCTTTTACAAGTCTGTGCAAACTCCATATTGATTTGTTCTGGTATATTACTCATAGTTTTTGATTGTTGTTGTGAATTATTACTAGATGTCGACTTCTCTTCATTTTTTGAAGTATCCCCATCCAATGTTTCTAATGCCTCTTCTAATTTAGAATTTTCTTTATCTACTGCATCTTGTATATTTTCCTGCGATTCTTTATGTACTTTCGCGAGTGTTTCTACATAACCCTTTGCCTTTACTGTTTCTTGTGAGGATTTATTTGCCGTTAACTCCTCTTGATCACAACCAGACAATGCCACTATCGCAACGCAGCACAGTGTTGTTACTATCACCTTTGTCATAATATTTATTGTTAATTTTTAAATGTGTATTTATGTTCAGATTCATTCATACCTTCACATAATATCATGTATTTATCTTGTGGCAAGATGCCTCTGATTTTTTCTGGCCACTCTATGATTACCAACGCATGTTCATCATTTACAATATCATCCCAGCCAAGTGACAACATATCATCCTCATTAATTCTATACGCATCTATATGATAAACTTTTTTGATTATTTTATCATTAACATCATATTCTTTCATTATAACAAATGTCGGGGATGTGTATGGACCTTCCGCTCCTAAAGCACCCAACATTCCCTGTGTAAATGTTGTTTTACCACTACCTAGTTCACCTTGCAAGCACACAACCCCACCGCCACTAATATCATTTTTTACAAAATTTGTAGCCTGTTGAAATGTCTCATCAATTGTCTTTGTTATAACACTCTTCATATTATGTACAATACTTTATTTTTTTTAATAATGCAATTAAACACTGGACTTTTACCTACTCTTCCATTATACTACACAACAAATAGTTCATTTACATACCCGATACTACTATAATAGAGGTTGAATTATGAGAAACTCAAAAAAGCTTGATTTGACGCAACTTAATCTTGAGATGCTACTATCCAACAGTACTAAATTTATCAGACAACATAACTTTCATACAAACAAACCTGATGCAGTTCCTTCAAAAAGAACCCTTAGGAAAAAAGCCTCATTTATAAGCTATTAGCTACAAAAAATTTAACTGCATTTTATGGAGGATGCTAAATGTCTCAATATTTTTTCACACCCACAACAGCTATTCATGAACACAAACAAAAACATGGTTCGTGGTTTCAGATTCTCTTTGATATAATTTATATCTGCTTTGCCATAGAGCTGGCACTCATGATTATTTTTATAATACCACTTTTTTTTGACATTAATACGTATTTTTTAACAGGTCCAATGATGGCATTATTAATTACTACTAGCCCTGTCGTGGTCATTCTTGGAATGACACCTATCGTCCAAACTTCACAATGGCGCCTCTTCCTTCACTTCTTAGCGATACTAACATCCTTTGGACTGATTTTGATTGTAGTAAAATTTCCAGAGATACTCGTGCCTATAATAGGCACCTCACACTTACACACAAACTAAGTAATCTAAAGGAGAAATGGCATTGACCATTTTTCCTTTTTTGTTTTCAACAACACATAATAGCAGAGTATTACGTTTGACAATATCGCTGTGTATTGTTATCCTATACTATCAACCTTAAGAAAAAATTCACTCATGCCGAAGTCAGAAATCAAACAATTTGAAAAACTCGTATCTGATAGCAAGCATATCCTCATACTGCTTCCAGAAAATCCTCAAGGAGATTATTTTTGTGCTGCACTTGCTATCGCACATTTTTGTGATGTCAAAAGTATCAAAGCAACAATTGCTTTCACTGATCCTTACGAGCATGTTTCCCTATTCGAATTTTTGACACAGCCCACTAATACAGAAATAACTTATTCTATTGCGGGCTCTCGAGATGTTATCATTTCTTTCAAGACTAAGTATAATAAAATTCTTGATGTAAAAACTGAACAAACTGACGAGGAATTAAATATTTATGTAACTCCCGAGCGCGGAATGATAGATTCACGTGATTTTTCATTTTTACCTGGTAAATTTCCTTACGATATCATCATCACAATTGGTGCAAGTGATAAAGAATCTATGGGCAAGCTTTATGAGGAAATTCCCGATATATTCTATGAACTTCCCATCATTAATATTGATAACAAGAGTGCCAATGAACAATTTGGCCAGGTAAATATCATAAATACTGTGGCATCCTCTACTTCTGAAGTTGTTAGTGATATTTTTGATAAATTAAATAGTGCAAAAATGACAAAAGATACTGCCAATTGTTTACTAGCAGGCATAATCAGTGAGACAAACAGTTTTCAAAATCACAAGACAACACCTAGGGCAATGACTCTTGCTAGTAACTTAATTGAAAGTGGCGCTGACCAACAAATTATAATTCGCAATTTATACCGTAATTTACCTTTTTCTCTATTGCAACTGTGGGGTCGTGCTATGAAAAACTTCACAACATCAAAGCGAGACGAAAAGACTGTGATTTCATCATTGACACATCATGACATCGTAAAGACTGGAGCAAAAAATCATCATATCTATGATATTTTGGAAAAAATGAAAGAAAATTACCCGTCTGGTCGCACATTCATATTATTGTATGAGGATGAAAAAAAGAATTTCATAGCACTAATAAATACAGAACGTTCACACATAAAAATGGATGATGAAGCTATTGAGGGACTTACCCAACTGCCAAATGATGTCTACAAAACTACTCTCTCTTCAAAAACAATTCAAACAGCTACCGATGAAGTATGTGACTTGTTAGCACCCTACTCAAAATCTACAAAGAAATAGAAAACGAGATGATGCATTGCATCAATCTCGTTTTTTACTGCCCTTGCAACAAATCATTCAATTTGTTTTGAATTATCCACTATCCATTGAAAAAACTTGTTTCTCACTTCACGGTCATGTTTATTTTTAAATACTCCCGCTTTGAATGTTAGGGTAATATGCCGCTCTCCTATAAAAATCTCTTTCGGCACTTGCCACACAAATAAAAATGACTCATCTGCCTTTGTGATTATCACATCTTTAGATGGAAATTTATATTTGCCTTTGCCACTGATTTTGTAATTAGCTCTATTCTTTCCTATTTCTTTCTTATTCCAATTCATGTACGAAAATGTCAACGGACATTTTTTCATAATCATCTCCTTTAATTCACAGTTACTGGTTTATATAATTATTAAACTACATCACAAATAAGTATATCATATTGAACAAAGCTCACAAAAAAAATATTATTTATGTTTTTATATCCTTTCATCTCAACACATAAAATGATATAATGAAGTGACTTATAAAATAAAAATACTATGGTTGTAAAAATAAAACACAATGGCGAAATTTCAGAAAAACGTCATGACCGCGAAACCCAACGAACACTGAAACAAATGCGCACTAAGAGTCAAGAAGAATTTGCCTCTCATACAGCAAAAAAACTTGGCCTACCCTATATTGATTTAAATATCACACCTATTTCAAGTGACGCTATCGCGATGCTTTCAGAAGAAACTGCCAAGAAATATGGCATGGCAGTATTTCACAGTACCGGAAAATTTGTAAAACTTGGCACACCCAATCCTGAAAGCAAAGAGCTACACACGTTCATTTCTGAACTGAGAGATAAAAAAGGTTGGACCACAGAATTATTTGTCATTTCAAAGCAGTCTTTTGAAAAATTACTTCACCAATACAAAAATGCCTACTTCATCGATGCAATTGACATGATGAAACTGACACTTACCGGTGATGATTTAAGAGAATTTGAAGCTGGCATTGGTAAACTTCTTAAACTTAAGGATAATTTAGATGCTTTACCGACAACTGAAGTGCTCAATATTTTATTTTCTGGCGCAACAGCACTTGGTGCAAGTGATATACATATTGAGCCTCAACGCGAAACTGTACGAGTACGTTATCGTATTGATGGCGTCTTACAAACAATGGTCAACTTCCCTGAGCATACATACAAACTGATAGTGAACCGTATCAAGCTCATGAGTAAGATGAAAATTAATATAAAAGATCAAGCTCAAGATGGTCATTTCACTTTCAATGCTGATGATGCCAGAATTGATGTTCGTGTCTCTACTATTCCAGGTAAAAAATTCGAGGGTATTGTAATGCGACTTCTTCGAAGTGATAGTGTTACTGTTGATATAAATAGTCTAGGACTTACTGGCAAGGCTTTTGAGGATGTCCAAAAAAACATTATCAAAAATGCTGGCATGATACTAACAACTGGACCAACTGGCTCTGGTAAAACTACAACACTTTACACCCTAATAAACCATATCAAAACACCTGAAACAAAAATCATTACAATTGAAGACCCTATCGAATATCAAATTGATGGTATATCACAAACTCAAGTTTCCAAAGACCGTGGATACACTTTTTCAAAAGGCTTGCGTGCCGTCGTGCGCCAAGATCCTGATGTCGTACTGGTAGGTGAAATCCGTGATGACGAAACAGCTGATGTTGCTGTTAACGCTGCACTTACTGGACACCTCGTACTCTCCACACTACACACAAACAACGCTGTTGCCACAGTTCCTCGTCTAATGGAACTTGGTATCAAGCCAACTCTAATCCCATCTGCTACAAACATCTTCATGGCGCAAAGACTTGTCCGTACATTATGCAATGACTGCAAAGAACAATATGCTCCAGCACAAGAAACTATTGATATGTTCATGAAAATGATTGCTCTAATTTCACCAAAGGCCAAACTGGAAGTGCCTAAAGAAATTACAAAAATTTACAAATCGGTTGGTTGTGACAAGTGTCACGGCACTGGCTATAAGGGGCGTGTTGGTATTTTTGAAATCTTAACAATGTCTAATAAAATCGAACAGTTAATCCTTGACATGGCGAGTGAGACTGAAATCATAAAAGAGGCTTTAGAAGAGGGTTTTGTCACAATGACTCAAGACGGAGTACTTAAAGCGCTCCAAGGAGTAACAACGTTTGAAGAAGTTATGCGAGTAACAACAGAGGGTGAGCTCATCGAGTCACTATATGATGACCTCATGACACAATCTCTTGCTCGTGGAATCTTTGTGGATTACTCTATACATCAACAGGCTGCGGCTAATGCTAAGGATTTTGAGGAAATGAATAAATTTATCAATAGCGTAGAAGATAAAGATGTTCTCCCCGCACTACTATCCTATGGTGCCGTGCTTAAATCCAGCGATATCCACATCGAACCACAAGAAGAGTATGTTGATATCCGAATGCGTGTTGATGGTGTGTTACAATCAATTGTTAAACTTCCTATCATAAGTTACCCTCTGCTGTTGAGTAAGGTAAAAATCGTAAGCAATATCCCAACAACAGTACGTCAAGGTGTATCTGATAGTCGATTTCGTATTATGTATGAGAAGGAAGATGAAACTGAAAACAAGGTTGATGTCCGTGTATCTATTATTGTAGGAGGTTATGGTGAAACTATTGTACTCAGACTCCTATCTCGTGAAAATGTAAATTTAAATGTACATTCTATTGGTATTCGAGATTACAATTTAGACCGCATCATGACACAGGTAACAAAACCTTACGGCATAGTACTAAATACTGGACCAACTGGTTCTGGTAAAACTACGACGCTTTACAGTATTTTGAATGAGATTAGTAATCCTGATGTAAAAATTATCACAATTGAAAACCCTATTGAATATCAACTGGATGGAATACTCCAAACTCAAATTGACAAAAAAGCTGGATACACATTTGACACTGCTCTACGAGCTTTATTGCGTCAGGACCCTGACATACTCTTAGTAGGTGAAATCCGTGATGAAGAAACAGCCACTACAGCAGTTAACGCCGCTCTAACTGGTCACCTCCTCATCTCATCACTCCACACCAATGATGCAATTGGGGCTGTGCAGCGCCTAGTAAATCTCGGAGTGAGCACAGATGATCTCACAACTGCTACAAACGCATTTATAGCACAACGGCTTGTGCGGACACTATGTGAATGCAAAACAAAACAAGCTCTCTCAGAATCAGACAAGGCAATTATTTCAAAAACGCTAGATAGCATTTCCCCAAAAGCATCCATACAAAAACCGCAAGTAGAGAATGAGTACGTACCAAATGGCTGTAAAGAATGCAACGGAATCGGTTATAAAGGACGCACAGTAGTGTCTGAAGTATTCGTCATGGACGATGACTTGCGAGAATTAATAGCTCACGGAGCACTAGCCCCAGACATCAAACGTAAAGCAGTAGAAAACGGCATGCTAACAATGGAACAAGATGCCATCTTGAAAGTGCTGGAAGGTGCTACAACACTAGAAGAAGCAAAACGCGTGACAACGCTTTAAAATATTTTTGAAAAATAAAAACCCTTTTCACTCACATATGTGTGCGAAAAGGGCTTGTGCTACATTATGTACTTTATATTGCGTACTATTGTACCACCTCCTTAGTTCCTACCTTGTTTGTACCACCAAATGTATTTCCCAGTATAGCAGCTGCGCCCTCAAATCCGCCACCGCCAAATACTACAGTACTTGGCAGATTTAATTTGGTTAATACCTCTGGATTCTTCAACAACATTTCCAAAGCTCGCAACTTTGCAACCTGCTCTTTACCGAGAACATTAGCTTGTGCATTTTGGCCTTTTGCCTTTTCCTCCATAAATTTACGCTCTGCCTTGCCCTGATTTTCACGCTCCTTAATGAGTTGCGTAGAAATATCTACTGCAATTTTTGCAGAAACGATGTCCTTTTGCTTATCAGCTCGAGCCTTTGCTGCTTCCGTCGCTTGACGCTGAACTTGTGCACTACGCATTTGCGTATAAGCATCTTTTAACTGTCCGGATAATTGCTCGACCTTTCTAGCAACCAGAAGCTCTGGCGGTAAATCAGCTTTGCCTAAAGTCACAGAAATAATATCAATTCCTGTTGATTTTCCAATTTCCTGAATGTCTTTTGCTACCAATTTTTCGATAGCAGACCTCTCATTTTGAAAATCAAGAACTCTTGTTGGACGTGTTACATTTTTTTCAGGATCTGGCAACTCAAAACCTGCAATCTCTTTTTCAAGTGACGCCATCTCTTGAGAGCGTTGCTCCTTTGTTGTGTCTCCATCAACACTTGTTGCTTTTAATGTTTCCAATCGAGCTTTAAGTGCATTTAATTCACTCTTTGATTCTTCGTAAGCAGCTGTATTTTTTACATCCAGCCGAGATCCGCCAACATTACGCAAAACGGAACGTACCTGCGGAGTAATAATCCGATCTTCAACTTCTATCAGATTACCAACAGCAGCTACTACCAATGGTGCATAACCCGGTTGAACGCGTGCCTGAATACGTAATTCCTGATAAACTGTCCAACCTTCAACTTTTACAGTAATGACGTCGCCTGCGGCCCCTTCGGCAACAGGAACTGTTACATCTACGGATTTTGTTGTGATTGTACCATCTTCTGTATTCACATCAATGTTTATGCTGCGTGTATGGTAATTACCTTTATATGTCCAATTCTGTACACGTGTATCAATTGGGGTCACGTGATAGATTTTACGATTAAGATAGTATTCACCACTTTCCAGCGGCACATTCCAAACACCACGCCGACCAACTTGCACCAAAACAGCCTTGATTTGTCCAAGGTCTTTTGTAATCGACTTTGCATTAACATCAACCGTCTCTCCTGACTTTGGCATAAAAGCAGGAATTATAGCATCATCAATTGCGGATTTAATCACTCCGACGAAACCTGGCTCAATTGCTGTTCTTTTATAGCGCGGGCTATTATCCACATCCCATAAATAAGTGTTGATAGGATATTTGCCAGGCGTAAGAATAGTTGTCTGTGGACCTTTTTTGCCATGCCCTTCACCTAAAAAATACTTGGCATTAAGCATGTTATTAGAAGATGTCTCATCCACGTCTTCTATCACTCCCTTCAACTTCCATGGACGAGCAGCAACTTGCCCCTCATCCAACTTCTCCCCATCAAGAGCTGTAAGTGTTGCATATTGTCCATCTGGCACTACTATCATAGGCTCATATGACACTTTATTAATTACTCTAATAAATGGAGAGACTGTAAGTCCTGGCATTAAAATATTTGCTTGACGACCACATTGACCATCCATTGCAATATTATGTCCAGCAGGCATTGAATCACAAAAATACTGTTTATCCAACAAAGCGATTTGATCGCCATTTGGCTTTACAAATGATGTAAACACTAGTGAGCCAATAAAGGTCATAGCCAAAACAACATTCACAATAACGCCTACGGTTGTTGTTGCCAGCTTCGGCCTTGCCAAATCTCGACTGAAACCACCTTCTTCTTTCTTCTCCTCTTCCACTTTTTGATTAAAAGATTTTAATACTGCCCACCTGGCAAAATTAAAAATAACTAACGCAATAAGTGACGCAAAACACAATACAATGTAAATCATTGATACACCTCCGAATTCAAAAATTTTAAATAACAAAATAAAATTATTCCAAAGACCCTTTCCTCAGAATACTACCCATATAAAATAATACGAATAATATTCTAAATTGAAATTATTACTAATTTCAAAAAATACTACCCATCAGGACAGTATTTTATTATTGTATTTTACTTTGCCATTTTTATGTCTGTAGACACCTACCACCTCCTTTTACCGTAGGCAGCATACCCGTATGGTCGATGACGCAT
>JAUZSW010694347.1:0-12762 GCA_034780735.1 Hyalogyrina grasslei
TTTGAGCTAGCAAAAACATTCAATCAGTTTTACCATAGTGAAAATATTTTGAAGGCAGAAGATGATATAAAAATGGCCCGATTAGCTTTGGTGCAAATTTTCTTGCAGACAATTGAGAAGGAGTTGAATTTGTTGGGTATTGATGTTTTGGAGGAGATGTAGGGCTTAATGAATAATTGAAAATTAAGAATTAAGAATTAAGAATTAAGAATTAAGAAATTTGAACTTTTGTTCGGAAGTATAAAGATAAAATTTTAAAATAAAATGAAGGAGAATTTATCAGCAATAAACAATAGACCAGAAGATAAAATAGAGCAGAAAGAGCAGTTATTCGCTGAAACAACTGTTTATATTAATGCTGGAGGAAGGGGGACTAGGCTAGAATCAATTTTTTCTAAAGGAGAAAAAGGGGTTACGAAGGCATTGATTGAGCTTAACGGAAAGCCGATGATTAAAAGTAATGTTGATTTAATAGAGAAGTTTGGTTTTCGGAATGTAGTTGTGGGGGGGGGCGATCATCAGAATGTCGCGGACTATTTTAGTGAATTAAAAGCAGAGAATGTAGAGGTTGTAACAACGAATTATCAGGAGGATACTGGTGGAGACTTGATTAAAGCTGTTCGAGAAAACGAAGATATTTTTGGCACAAGTATTTTAGTTGAAAATGTAGACACTCTATTGTATGTAGAAACAATAAATGATTTGTTAAAACAACATAAAGAAACAAAGGCCTTAGCGACCATTGTTTTGACAATAAAAAAAGGAGTTCCAAATGAGAATGCTTTTTTTGTTGGTGAGGATGATGAAGTTATTTTTAGTAAAGAATCAAGAATCTCTGACAATTCCAATGAACCAATAAATTTTAAAGGATATCGAGGTAGTAGCACAGGCATGGTAATTTTTGATAAAGAGTTTTTATTAAATTATCAATGGAAAACAGGTGATGGAAAATTGTCTATTTATAGAGATATTATTCCAGACCTGATTCAGCAAGGAGAGCTAATGGCATATAATACAGGGAAAGTATTTTTTGTTGATACTGGTACGCCTAACAAGTATAAGGCAGTTAAGCGACATGAAAAAAAGTTTTTGGTGGATTGAAAAATAAATATTTAAATCAGCAGTAAAAAGAGCAATAATTGATTATTAACAATAAATTTTATGTCACAAGAAATTAAACCATGGAAGGAAATTTCTCGAGAGGTTATGTTTGAGAAATTTGGTAGGGGCATTGAAAAGGTTATTTTTGAATTGCCAGATGGCAGGGAAGATGATTATTATGTAAAAACGGAAAGTAACCCTGTAGCAGTGTTAGCTATCACCAAAGGTAAGCAGGTAATTTTAGCTAAACAATTTAGGCCTGGCCCCAATAAAATCCTTACAGAGCTACCTGGTGGAGGAGTGGAAAAGGGAGAACAAAAAATTGTCAGCATGGAGCGAGAGTTATTGGAAGAAACTGGCTATCAAGGTAAAATGGAATTCGTAACTAATTTAGTTGATTGTGGTTATTCTAATAGAATCAAAAATTGCTTTGTGGCAACGGATTGTGTAAAAGTTTCTGAATCAAAAAATGATCAAAATGAGTTTATTGAAGTAGAATTAAAATCTTTAAAAGAGTTTAGAAAATTATTACAAAGTGGACAGTGTAGTGATATTGAAATAGGATATTTAGCTTTGGATTATTTAGGGTTGTTGTAATTTTGTGGCAGACTCTTGGCATCTAAACTTGATGTATATTTGACGTATACCTGATGTGTATCTTGGTATATAATGCATGAAATTTCAAACGACTCACGACCGTGGAACGTTTGAAATCAACCAACCTTAGAGTTATTATTTAATAATTTAATTATTTAATCGTTAGAATTCCCCGTGCCTTCAGGCTGGGGTAATAATGTAGAAACCGTAAGGTTTCTAAAAACTAATTAGTGTGAAACTCTATGGATACTCCGCCGAACAAACGAAGTCGAAATTGAGCAGGGTGAAATTGAGACATAGTGAAGTGAGGGGAGCCTTCAGGCCGGGGTAGTTCATTAATTTCAAACGGTCTACGATCGTTGCACGTTTGAAATAAATATGATTAAGTAATGATGAATAGTAACAAATAGCAATAAATAATAATGTTAAGAATAAAATAAGCGAAGGTAGCAATAAAATTACAGAAGTATAAAAATATGTGATGGGAATAATTGCTAAATAAGTATAATATGGGAAAAAATATGAATAAATTAAGAGGAGTTAGATTGAGTAATAACAGAAAAGTAGAAATTTTTGCGAGAAGATTAACAAAAAATATTTTAGAAAAAACTTACGATAGTAGTGCGATAGCTTTTATTATTTTAAAAGGAATTGGTTCTGGATCAGTAAAGGCATTCTTAAAACCAACTTATTATATTGATGACCCTTCTGATTTTTTAGGTGAGATAAGTGATTTTAAGCGGCGAAGACTAGAAGAAAAGCAGATTAAACAGACTATAAATAGACTGAAGCAATATGGCCTAGTAAAAGAAAATGAAAATCATTTTTTACTTACTGCAAGAGGTGAAAAAATAGCTGAGAAAATATTGGGATACAAAAAGCGATTGGAAGAAGAATGGGATGGAAAGTATAGGCTAGTTATTTTTGATATTCCGGAGGTAGACAGAAGAGACCGTGATTGGTTGCGACAAGAATTATATTTTTTAGGATATAAAAAGCTTCAAAACAGTGTTTTTATTAGTAAGCTTTCTTTGACTGAAGACCTAGTACGAGAAATAAAAGAGCGAGGCTTGGAAAAGTATGTGAATTATTTATTGGTTGAACATGTTTATGATTTAGACAGAGAGTCCTTAGACGTTAATTTGTAATAAATTTCAAACGTTCCACGACCGTGAGACGTTTGAAATTGTTGGTAATTTAATAAAAGGTTTAAAGACTGTATGGAATTAATTTGAAATTTATATAGTTGTGGCGACCTTAAAACAATTATAGACAGAGGAGAGGATAAATAATTAGAAATTTCAAAGTTCCTACGACCGTGGAAACTTTGAAATTTTTGGTAGGTCGTTTAGGGTAATAGGGTTTTTTAAAAAAAGAATAACGTGGTGTTTAGTTGTCTGTAACAATCCTTGCAATAAGAGTAAGGGCATGCTTTAATGAGGGTGTTGTTCTTTGGAGAAGAAGTTACGTAAAACATTAAAGCATATTCAAAAAAAAGGAGGGTGGAGCATGGAACTCAAACTTGTAGAAAATGGCAAGAAAGCAAAAAAAATAAAAAGTGGTATGTCTCGTGGCGACAGGAGGATTGTTTTTAAAGGCGTTTGTATAGTAAGCTTGTTACTTGTTGGAATTGTAATATTCAATGTTTTGTATCAAGATGAAGTACCTTTGCCAGCTGTTGTAGTTGAAGTAGTTAAAGATGATAATTCTTGTCGACTTATTACAGAGGCGGAAGGTATCGATGAGCAAGTTTATTTTTTTGCTTATCATAATCAAGTGGATTTAAATCGTGGTCCGTTTGGAGATACTACTAATGTAAAAAATACTGCCAGAAAAGAATTGTCTGATGTGGCTAAATGCAAAAGTTTTAGCAAAGGGCAGGAAATTTATCTCACTGGAGAAAAATGGTTGTGGCAAGATAAGCCCGCATGTAAAATCTCCTGGGAAGGAATTCCAGGAAAAAAAATACCAAATTGAAATAAATATTCTAAAAGCCTTCGCTATCTTCATAAGATGGTGAAGGTGTTTGTTTTATGAAATAAATTTTTGGGTTAGCGACTTTGGCATCGGTAAAGAAGCTGGGTAAATAGTGATAGATAATTTCAAAGTTCTCACGACAGTGGATAGTTTGGGTCAGGTGACAAATCGATTAGTTATCTAAAGCGTAAATTTCAAACGGCTCACGGTCGTGAGTCGTTTGAAACAAGAAGGTAAAAATATAAAAGAGTTTAGTGCGTAAAAGGGTGGTGAGTAATTTTTACAAATTTTTGCTGAGGGCGGTTTCGAAATCTTTTTCGGCTTTGATAAGATTTTTATTTTTGAATTCAATTTCTAAGGTGTTGTTAATTGGTTTGGTGTTATATTCTTCGGAGATGGCATTTAGAGCTCTGTTATTTTCAAAGGTGAATCGGCCATAGGTATGGTCATTGCCCTTTCCGTAGAAAATCCCAAAAATTCTAGCTTGGTTATAGTTTTTTTGTAATTCTTCTAGAACGGCTGGAACGACATTTTCATCGGCCCTTGATTTCAAAAAATCTTCAGTGGAAACTAGTGACCAAATAAATTTTCGAGAGTTGTCCCAGTTGAGGCGAGCCATGGCGCGTCCCCATAGCTTTAGGAAAGATAGGGCTTTGGTTTTATAAAGGTGCCTAATGATTTCTGATTGATCGGCCTTGGCTTTGACTAGTTTTGAGGCTAGAAGCATTGATTGAGGGGTAGTAGTAGCTTTTTGGAAGCTGTCGGTGGCGGAAATTATTCCAGTTAGTAGCATTTGAGAAATATCTTCGGTGACCGTTGATGGATATTTTTCAAAAAATAATTCACCTAAAATTTCAGCAACGGAAGAGGCTGTTAGGTCGACTAAATTTATTTGGCCATAGTCATCATTTTCACTATCGTTGTTGATATTTATTTTGGGTACTTCAAAAAATAAGTCTGTGTTATTTTGATAGATATCACCCAGGGAATCTAAGGTTGGTGCTCCTAGTATAATTGCTAGGTCATAATTAAAGTCAGCTGGGGCTAGAGAAAAATCTCGAGGGTCAATAATTCCTTTTTCAGGGGTTAGTCGAATAGTTGTTTCTTTTTCTTCTTTCTCAATCTTGATATCTAAAATTTTACTGTGTTCAGTGTTGAAGATTAATAAGAAGTCTCTGGAACCATCTAGGCTATTTACAAAAGAATCTTCTTTAGGTTGTTTTAAAAATTTTAAACGTTCTTTGGTGGAGTCTAATTTATCGCTTAGGATAGTTACTTCCTTTTTTTCTTGTTTTAGAACTGAATAGAGAGCAAAGGCGCTGGCTAGGATGTCATAATTTGGAGCGGGAGGTGTTACTAGTAAAATATTCTTGGAAGTACTTATTAGTTTTTGAAATTTTTTAGAATTTGTATTCATTTTGGATTTTTGGGTTATATTTTTTTATTATCTGTTATTTGCCTAGAGGTCTATTTTTTTAAGACAGTTTTTTATTATACCAGAAGTAGAATATATTGCAAAATAGTAGGTAACTTCTTATGGGCTTGCATACAGTTTCTTTATTATCAGAACTTAAAAACCCCCCAAATTTTGTAGCTATTTTACCTCAACACTTTGTTTATAAGATAAAATAGCTACAAAATTTGACCCCCTTTACACATGGAGTGTGTATTTGATAAATTTATGCTTGGAGGTGTGAAGAGGCGTGTCAGTTTTATTTTAAGTTTTTATAAAAGTGTAGTATACTAATTAATAGTAGGATGGGGTTCATTTTATAGGAAAGGATAGGTTCTGTGGGGAAAAAGTTAAAATAAAAATAAGCAAAAAATAAAAAAGTGGCTAAAAAAATAGATAAAAATATAAAACGTTACCGGAGAATGGTAACTAAAATAAATAAACTTGAACCAACTATGCAAAAGTTGGCAGATGCTGATTTTAAGAAGCAGACTGTTGTTTTGAGTGAGGCTCTGAAGAGTGGAAAAACATTTGAGGACATCATTGAGGAGGCCTATGCTTTGGTACGAGAGGCGGCTAGTAGGATAACTGGAATGAGGGCTTATAATGTGCAATTACAAGGGGCCCTGGCTGTACACGAGCAAAAAATAGCAGAAATGAAAACTGGAGAGGGAAAAACTCTGACTATTTTATTTCCAGCGTACTTAAATGCATTGGAAGGAAAGGGTGTTCATGTTGTTACAGCTAATGACTATTTGGCGGAAAGAGATGCTAAAGAGATGTCAAAGGTGTATGAAATACTAGGAGTAAGTGTTGGGTATGTTACTAGCAAAACGAATCCTTTTGATAGGCAGGTGGCTTATTCATCAGATATTACTTATCTAACAAATAATGAATTAGGTTTTGATTTTTTGAGAGATAATATGCTCTACGAAGCCAAGAATAAGCGTCAGCGAGGATTAAATTTTGCAATAGTTGATGAGGCGGACAGTGTTCTTGTTGATGAGGCACAAACACCATTGGTTATTTCAAATAATAAAACTGATGATGGGAATACAGAAAATGTTTATTTAAAATTGAATTCACCTATTGCTCAATTTCAAGAGAATATTGATTACAATATGAATTCTAAAAAACAGACTGTTTCTTTTACTCCGGCTGGACTGGCCAAGCTGGAAAAAACTGTGGGTGTTCAAAATTTGTACGAAGATGGTGAGGTTGATTATATTTATTACGCTACTAGACTGTTAAAGGCTTATGTATTATTTAAAAGAGACAGAGATTACATTGTGGATAACGGGGAAGTCGTTATTGTTGATGAGTTTACGGGGCGTTTGATGTATAATCATCGATATTATCAAGGAGTGCATCAGGCAATTGAAGCTAAGGAAGGATTGACAATTAAAAGTGAAAATAAGACTTTGGCTAATATTACTTTTCAGCATTTATTTAAAAGGTATAATAGAATGGCTGGATTGACCGGAACAGCAATTTCTGCGAAGAAAGAATTTAGAATGTTATTTGGAAAAGATGTTGTGGAAATTCCAACAAACAAGCCAATCAAGAGAGTTGACAGGGAGGATAAGTTTTTTGTTAACTGGGAAGACAAGATGAAATATTTGACCTGGGCAACTCAGGAAAATTATTTTAAAAAAGGAGCTATTTTAATTGGGACTAGGTCAGTGAAAAAATCTGCTGATGCCCATAAGCATCTTTTGGAGGCAAATATTCCAGCACAGGTGCTTAACGCTCAACATACTAAAAGAGAGGCGGAAATTATTTCTGCAGCGGGGCAAGCACAAACTGTAACGGTAGCTACTAATATGGCAGGACGAGGAACGGATATTAAATTAGCGGATAGTGTAAAAGCAGAATTAGGCCTAACAATTTTTGGAACAGAAAGACACAATGCTAGAAGAATTGATAATCAATTAATCGGACGAGGTGGACGTCAGGGTGATCCGGGAGAATCTCAGTTTTTAATATCAGCAGATGATTCATTGATTCAAACATATTTTAAGGATGAGTATTTAAAAGTCATTAATAATTTAGGAGACACTTTAAAAGGAGTTAGCAATAGGAAACTCCAGAAGATTAGTGATATGGCTCAGAAGAAAATGGAAAATGCTTTATTTGAGCAGAGAGTATTGAGTTATGAATTTGATAAAGTTTTGGATAAACAAAGAAGGTCATTTTACAGACAGAGAGAAAGAGTTTTGAGTGATAGAAATTTTAAATCAGAAACATTGGATTTGATACACAAAGAAATTTATAGAATAATGTTGGCTAAATATAAAATTGGCAGTAAATCATTTGCGGAAAGTCAGGCTAGAAATATTTCTAAGGAAGTGTCCGTTCTGGTGGCGAATCAAAAATTCAATGAACTGTTGGATAATAAGATGAATAAATATTTTCAAGAGGAAAAAACCGTAGTTACGGCCGTAAAAGATGTTATTTATGGTGCTATCAAGGAATATTATGAATATTTGGAAAGTATTATTGGTGAAGAAAAGTTGAGAATGACAGAAAAAACAGTAACTTTAAAAGTTTTGGACTTGCTGTGGGTTCGTCATTTAGAGCAGGTTACAGAAATGCAGGAGGCAGCATTGGTGTTATCTATTAGCCAGAATGGATTTTTTGAAGATTACAGAATAAGAATGGCAAAACTTTATCAACAAATGTTGTTGTCAACGCCAAGAGTTATTACGATGACATTTTTTAGGACAATAAATAAATTAATTAATACCAATCAAGAACAAACAGGGGTAAAAAATGAACAGGTGGATAAGTGGTTTAAAAAACAGCCATTGGGGCAGATTGAAAATAAACAGATGCCAATAAATGGTGCGCAACAATCAGGAAATATTATTGCACCAGTAGTAGCTGATGGAACACAGATAAGTGAATAAATTTGGTTTGGGGTAGATATTAGGGGGCAGAGGATATTTGTCAAAATCGTAAAGGTCTAATATATTAAAAATATGCAAGAAAAATCTAAAAAAATATTAAAAAGGATTGGAGCGGCTGCCTTACTGGGTCTTAGTTTTTTGAATTTTGGTTCTAGCTGGGGAGGGCAACGAGCTAAAAGTACCCCAAGACGTGCGCAAAATATTAGAAAAGAAACTCAGGAAGAGGTTGATTCTGAAGTTAAGGAAATTGCTGATATTGCAGAAAAAGAGGCGGCAGATGTTATTAATCAGGAAATGCAACAGCAAGAACAACAACAGCAATTACAGCAGAAAGCGCAAACTCGTACACAAGTAACTTTGAAATATGCAGCGGTGGGTGGCTGGGGAATAGCAATGGCAGTATTTTTTACGTCAGCAATATTTAATCAACCATTTGGATTGGGCAAGGCGGTTTTGTCGTTATTACCTGGTGAGCCACATGTTGCTACGCTAACTTTGGGGGCAGAAAAGAGCTTATGGCAAGTTGGTGAGGAAGTAGAGGTGAATATTCAACTGGCTACAAATCAAGAAAAGGTTAATTATTTTAAAACGACTATTGTTTATGAGCCGGAGCTTTTGAAATTGCAAAAAATGGACATAGATAAAGATAAATTTAATATTGTAGAAGAAAACAAAATTGACCAAAAGAGTGGGGTTATTACAATAGTTGCCAGGAAGACTGGAGAGGTAGAAGATCTTAAAAAAGATACCATTGCGAAGTTAACATTTAAAGCGCTGGAAAAAAGTAATAAAGTAAGTATTAAACTTGATCAAACAAAGTCATTGGTAATTAAAACAAAAGAGGAGGATGGTAGAGGGTATAATATACTAGGAAGGGTGAAGGGACTTAGTTTAAAAATTGTTGGTGAGGCTAATCAGTCTATAAAGTGTGCAGAAATTGATGTTGTACAAAGTAGGATGGATAGACAGCAGTGGGAGTGGTTAGTTAATAGTGCGCCTATTCCGTTGAAAAGTGGAAATAATTGGGTGGATGTTGCCGATAAGACATCTTTATTGTGCGCCTATGCTAGTGATGGCAGTATATATTTACTAGCTTACAGTGATGAGGTAATTAAGGAATTGGAAGTAATGAATACATCTACTGGTAATAAAACAAAAATAGTTAAAACAGATAAGTGGTCGATTGAAGGAGGTAATTTTTATGCAGTTATTCTTGACGGTAATAAAATGGTGAAAGAGTTACCCAATAAATTTAGAAATATAGTAATTTCATTTAGGACTGGTGAAGAAAAGCAGAGGTGGCCAGAAAAGAACGCAGGAGAGATTGTATTGCAGGTAGGTGCTGATAATAGATAATCGTTAATAAGTTACATGACAACGCAGTCATTACAATATAAAGATTTTTATCATGTGGAGGCTCAAGAATTTGATGTTTTTGTGGAGGAGCCTTCTTTGTTTATTTCCTTATTAAAAGCAACGGGGATTTTTTTCTTGATTACGTTTATTGTTTTTGGTATTACCAACTATCAATTTATGCAAGCACAATTAGCTGATTGGCGAGGCAAAAATGATTATAATAATTTTAATGGGGATATTGATTTAGATGGATTGCCAGATTGGTGGGAAAAAAAGTATGGGCTAGATAGTAATGATGCAAGTGATGCTAATCTTGATGCTGATAATGACGGTGCTACTAATTTGGTAGAATTTCAATTTGATACTAACCCGTTTGTGAAGGATACAGATGGGGATGGGCATACAGATGGGATGGAAATAAAAAATGGGTATAATCCTAATGGTGAAGGAAGGTTAGATACAGATGGTGATGGAGTGTATGATTGGTGGGAAATTCAAAATGGTTTTGATAAAAATGATCCAACGGATGTTTCTCAGGATGGAGATGGTGATGGATTAACTGCTAAAAAAGAATTTTTTTATAAAACTGACCCAAATCAATTAGACACTGATAAAGATGGTGTTAGTGATGGAGATGAAGTTGAGCAGGGAAGCAATCCTGTGGGTAATGGGCCATTGCAAACTAATGAAATCACCATAGACGATACGGATGGAGATGGTCTTGATGCGGCGCATGAAGCGTTGTTTGGGACTGACCCTAATAAGGCTGATACAGATGGAGATGGATTTAGTGATTATAGAGAAATTTCTCGAGGATATGACCCAACTGGTAATGTTGAAGGGGATGAACACATGAATACTACCTTGAGGATTCCGACAATTGGTGTTGATGCTCCAATTATTTGGTCTCATGCTGTGGATGAGAAGGAGGTTTTAGATGAACTTGAACAGGGAATTGTGCATGTGGCCGGAACTCCGGTTCCGTCGATAAGGGGTAATAGTTATATAACAGGACATAGTAGTTATTATTCTTGGAGTAAGAGTTCGTTTAAGGATGTGTTAAAAGATGTACATAAATTAAAGGTGGGAGATGAAATAATTTTTGATACGACGCTTGCTAATGGTAAAAATGTTAAAATTGTTTATGTTGTTAGTCAGGCGGGGATAGTGGTGTTGGCCAGCGATGATAGATTATTTACTGAAAGCGAGGGTTATGAAGTTACCATAGCAACTTGTTGGCCGATTGGGACCAATCTAAAGAGAATGATGATTAAGGCTAAATTAAAGAGTCCGCAATTTAATTAAAAATTAAGAATTAAGAGTTGGGAATTATTCAAAAATAAGTCACAAAATGATTATTTTATGGTATAATTAAAATAAATAAATTTAATAAATAAAAAGTATGATGAAAGAAAAAATAATGTTTTCAGTAGTGATTCCTACTTATAATGAGGCTGTGAAGGAAAAGGAAATGCGTGAGCATATGAAAAGCATTGAAGATTATTTTGACAAATTAGGGCAACTGTATGAAATTGTTGTTGTGCTTGATGGTCCAACTGATGGAAAGACGCCAGAACTAGTTAAATCAATTGCAGAGAAAATGCCAACGATGAAAGTAATAGACCGAAAAGAAAATAAAGGAAAAGGATTTTCCGTTAGGGAAGGGTTTATGGAAGCTGTGGGTGAAATTATTTTGTTTACAGACATGGATGGAGCAACTCCAATTAATATGTTGGATAGGTTTATTCCAAAATTTCAAGATGGAGCAGATATGGTTATTGGTTCTAGGGATTTGCATGAATCTAATGTAGCGGTGCATCAGCCAAAATGGAAAGAAGTATTGGGAGATGCGGGAAATTATATGATTCAAGTTGTTGGTGGTCTTTGGGGAATAAAAGATACACAGTGTGGATTTAAGGCTTTTACGAAAGAATCTGTGCAAGATATAATTCCACGAACAACAGTTGATCGTTGGGGATTAGATTTTGAACTATTAATTATTGGGAAAAAATTGGATTATAAAATTAAAGAAGTTCCTGTGGAATGGCATGATATGGGTGAAAGCTTGGTGGGTATTAGCGGGTATTTATCAACGTTTAAAGATTTATTTAAGGTTCGATGGAATTTAATTAAGGGCGTGTATAAAATCAATGAAAAAAGAAGTGGCGAAGGAAAATAAATCTGACAAAATAAAAAGAAAAATAAAATGAAAAAGAAAATAAATCATCACAGTGAGTTGAGACAGGATCTAGTTACGGGAGACTGGGTTGTTATTGCTGCCAAACGAAAAGACCGTCCGAATAAAAAGAAGTTTATGCCGGCTTGGGATAAAAAAGATATTCCAACTAAAAAAGATTGTCTGTTTTGTTTGCCGGAGGAAACGGGACAGGAAGAAGATGTGTTGATTTATAAAGACGTTAATGAAGAGTGGACTACAAGAGTTTTCCCAAATAAATTTCCAGCGTTTAAGCCTTTGGAAGTAAAACAGAAAGTTAAGCATGAAGAGCAGGGTCCATATTTTTTGATGGACGGGGTTGGTTATCATGAGTTATTTATTACAAGGGATCATCACAAACAAATTGGAGACATGGAGGACATAGAGGTGGCGGAAGTGCTGGATGCTTATCAGTCTAGGTATTTAGAGTTGATGAATAGAAAGTTTGTAAGATATATTGAAATTTTTCATAATTATGGAAAAGCGGCTGGTGGGTCAATTTATCATCCCCATTCACAACTAATGGCGATTCCGGTTATATCACCATATATTAATTCTGAGCTGAAAGGGGCGGAGCGATATGAGCGTGAAACAGGAGAATGCGTGTATTGTACAATGTTGAAGTATGAGAAGAAAGAAAAAAAGAGGATTGTTTATGAAAATGAAAATTTTATTGCTTTTTGCCCATTTGCTGCTAGGAAAGCTTATGAAGTTTGGGTTATGCCTAAAAAACACTCGCCGTACTTTGAGAGGATGACGGATAATGAAAAAATTTCTGCAGGGAAAGTTTTAAAAGAAGCAATGCGTCGAATAGGTGTTGTCTTGGATAATACAGCTTATAATTTTTATTTGCATACCTCTCCTTGTGATGGTAAGGATTACCATTCTTTTCATTGGCATTTTGAGATTTTACCAAAAACTTCAATTTGGGCTGGATTTGAACTTTCTACGGGAATTGAAATTAATGCTGTTTCTCCAGAGGATGCGGCGAAAGAATTGAGGAGAGCTTAAGGTAAAAAAAGTATTTTTAAGAAAAAACCGCTTAAATAAAGAGCGGTTTTTTGTTTGGGCAAGGTATGAATAAGATGAGACACATCGTAGACACTTTTAAAAATAAATAGTAAACTAAAAAACTATTTAAAATGTGTCTAAAA
>JAUZSW010695458.1:0-12760 GCA_034780735.1 Hyalogyrina grasslei
AGACCATGTTTGAGAATGTGCTAGATCAGGGTGCAGGATGTCCTTAGTAAAATCCCAAAAACATCCAAGTCACCTGTCTTGTGATTAGTTGTCATTAAACGTGCTTGCGAATAAATATATACAATCTCGATATATCTGTCGGCAAACCAAATATTCACATGTCAGCTGCAAGCAAAGGAAATGAAAATTATTATAAAAGCATTTCATTTGTCATGGAAAAAATAAAAAATAAATAAGATTTCAAATTCAGTCTCTGGTGAAACTGTGAATAAAATTTTAGTCTTCGAGCCCTCAAACATTGCTGTTGCACGAACTTGTAATAAAAATTCGTCTGACTCTGATATTTCGTCGATGCCTCGAATTGTACACCATTCTGATATTTTAGTAGCATACAACGAAACTGTAGAAGAAATTTTGACTTCGATAGAAAATGATTCTATTACAATAGGTTATGAAGTTTTTAAACAAAATATAGAGGAGTATACGAAAGAAGTCTCAAAAATATTTGGCCACCAGATACTTCCAATTGTTGAATAAATTAAAAATTAATCATACATATTTGTTTATGAAAAAAAGGCATCATAAAATTATTATTTTAGATTTTGATCATACAATATTCAACACAACTGCATATGTTGAGAGACTGCAAAAAAATCTTGAAAAAGCAGGTATATCAAAAAATGAATTTTGGGATAAAAGACAATCGTTAAAAGATTGTTGTCATTTAGTTGACATTGATCAGTTTGTTGATAGTTTGGAGCAGGAGAATAAAAGTGCGTTGCATGATGTGATTCATGAGACAATTGAGCAGCATGCACAGGAGTTCATATTTTCAGATGTGAATGGCTTCATTACGCAACATAAGGATAATTTTGATTTTTTGATTGTGACGCAAGGCGATGAAGAATTGCAAACAGAAAAAATTAAACATAGTAATTTGCCTACATATATATCATATAAGATTGTGAAGGATAAAAAAGTATCAGTAATAGGAGATGTCATTGATTTATATGATGAAGTCATATTTATTGATGATAAAGCAAAGAATATTGATGATATAAAAAAAGCCTATCCTACAGTTGAGACATATTTTCTGCAGCGCCCTGAGGATAAACCGTATGCTCATATTTCTTCAACATGTGCATGCGTTGATCATGTTGTGAAGGATTTAACATTTGTTTTGTAGCGTGCATAGAAAGTAAGACAGCATGCTTGATTTTTTGTATGTGATGTTGTAATATAGGTAGTATGTAAAAAAGCGGAGTATAGTGTAATGGTAGCACGAGACGTTTGGGACGTTTTAGTCAGAGTTCAAATCTCTGTACTCCGACATAAATTAATTTTCAATTTTCAGTTTTAAATTTTCAAACATTTATTCATGATACTTCGGGAGAAAATTGAAACAATACTTACAATCGTTATTGTTTTTCTGAGCACTTTGCTGGTGTTGAGTATTTTTAATGGCGTGGTCACACTTTTCATGGTTGCAGGAGCACTAGGGGTAACATATATTTTTGTGCATTATTGGGAAAAACGATTTTTGCGGTTACAACAAAAAATCAAGAGTGTAAAAGTGAAATAAATACCATGGTTGATGTGTAGTATAAGATAAAAGTGGCTATTTCATACTTAGTGTAGTATATATAAATATTTAGGGGACTTTATGCATTCAGATGTTGATATTGTAAAATCGCGAACAAATATTGTTGATATTGTTGGTGAATATGTAAAATTGACCAAAGCGGGGAGTAGCTTTAAAGCATGCTGCCCATTTCATCAAGAAAAAACACCATCTTTTAATGTAAATGAAGAAAAACAGATGTACCACTGTTTTGGTTGTTCTGTTGGTGGTGATGTTTTTAGTTTTGTGATGGAAATAGAAAATATGGGATTTCGTGAAACATTGGTACTTTTGGCAGAAAAAGCTGGTGTAGAGTTGCAAAATAATTTTTCAGGAAACAGCGGAGAGACACAAGATAAAAAGAAAAGATTGTATGATGGACTGGAACTCACGACAAAATTCTATGAGAAACAATTATGGGAAGGCGCAGGTACAAAAAAAGTACTACCATATTTACAAGGGAGAGGTATCAGTGATGAAATGATAAAAAAATTTCGTCTTGGATATGCGCCAGATGGATGGAATCATGTGGAAGAATTTTTGCGGTCAAAGGGATTTGATAATGATATTGTATTACAAACAGGAACAATTATAAAAAGTGATAAAGGATCATACTATGACCGATTTCGTAATCGTATTATGTTTCCAATTCCTGATATGATGGGTCGCGTGATTGGTTTTACAGCGCGTGTTGTCCCAGGAGATGATGAGTCACAGGCAAAGTATGTTAATACACCAGAATCATATCTCTATCATAAAAGTAGCGTGTTGTACGGCATTAATCATGCAAAGCAAGCCATTAAACAAAAAAATGAAGTTGTTGTTGTGGAGGGAAATATGGATGTGATTGAAGCATTTGAATCACAAATCGAAAATACAATAGCAGTATCAGGGACAGCAATGACTGATGATCATATTCACGCACTGAAAAGGTATACAAATCATTTCATTTTATTTTTTGATTCTGATAAAGCAGGACTTGTGGCAGCGAGGCGGAGTGCGTTAGCTTGTTTGGATGCGGATGTACAAATCTCGATGGTTTTATTGAAAGATGGAAAAGATGCTGCGGATATTGCAAAAAATAATCCAGAAAAATTGCGAGAAATTATTGATAGCGCTGGCAATGCAATTGATGTGTTTATGGAAATTGCAAAGGACAAGTATGACATCAATGATCCGCACGGAAAGAGAAAAATCATAGAATCTATTG
Source organism: Hyalogyrina grasslei (assembly GCA_034780735.1). NCBI lineage: Eukaryota > Metazoa > Mollusca > Gastropoda > Hyalogyrinidae > Hyalogyrina > Hyalogyrina grasslei. The sequence continues at coordinate 2,832 of JAUZSW010695458.1, forward strand.
CAGAACTTATTGCACATATTCAAAATGACATTGAGCGGGATGAATGGAATGATCGCGTTGCTGATGCGTTTGATGTATCAGAAAGATTGGTTGGTAGCGCAGTTCAAAAACAAATACAAGAACAGGGTGAGCAAAATACACAAAGAAATGATATAAATACGACTGTTGCACCAGAGACAAAAGTAGAGCAATCACAAATGCAGAGAATTTATCAATCGATTATTCTGATGATGATGGCGTATCCACATGTGTGGGAATATGTATATAAAAATAAAGAGCGTTATGGACAAGTGATGGAACAAAAAAACATTATAGCGATGATGCGAGAGGGTCCAGAATGTAATTTTTCTATCGGAGAGTTTGTACAAAAAGATAATCGCAGAGCAGACTTATATAAAGCGGCGATGAAGATGCAACAAAAGTATGAAATAGAGCATGAAGATGGGGGTAGTCCAATTGATGATACGCAGACATATATCATGATTGCACTGGAAAATATTAATAAAAGAAAAATAGAACAGTTGGTGATTCAAATGAGTAAAGCAGAAGAAAATGGTGATTATGATAAACAAAAGAAATTGTTAGAACAAATCAGCACATTGTCACAACAAGTAATACGTAATATATAATAGAATGGCAAAAAAAACAACGAAAAAGAAAGTAGTCGCAAAGAAAAAACCAGTGAATAAAAAACCAGTAAAAAAATCTCCAAAGAAAAAAACAACTACAAAGAAAAAACCAGTGAATAAAAAACCAACGAAAAAGAAAGTAGTCGCAAAGAAAAAACCAACAAAAAAAGCCACAAAGAAAAAACCAACAAAAAAGAAATCTGCAGTAAAGAAAAAATCTACACGAAAAAAGAAAAAAATTGTATTGCCAAAGCAATTAGAGGAATTGATGGCACAGGGAAGGCAGAGGGGATTTGTGACAGAAGACGAAATCATGCATGCAATACCAGATATTGAAAAAGATATTGATAGCCTAGAAATATTTTATGATAATTTGGAAGAGAATGCGATTGATATAGTGCATTCAGATGATATTTTACAAGTCGATAATCCAAATGACAAAAAAAATAATAAGCGTAATAAAAAAATCCAAAAGAAAAAAGATGTATTACTTATAGAAGAGTCAGCAGCAAGTGAGGGCAATACGGGTGATCTTGTGCAGATGTATCTCAAAGAAATTGGTCGTGTACCATTGTTAACACGTGAGGAAGAGGTTACAATCGCAAAAGCAATTGAAGTTGGTGATGAAGCTGCGCGACAACAATTGACGGAAGCAAACTTGCGACTGGTTGTATCAATTGCAAAAAAATATGTAGGACGGTCAACAAATTTGTCATTACTTGATTTAATTCAAGAGGGTAATATTGGTTTGTTTCGTGCTGTAGAAAAATTTGATTATCATAAAGGATATAAATTTTCAACATATGCAACATGGTGGATACGCCAAGCAATTACACGTGCGCTTGCAGATCAGTCACGTACAATCCGTATCCCTGTGCACATGGTGGAAACAATTAATAAATACATGCAGGTCGTTCGTCGATTGGTGCAGGAGCTAGGTCGTGAGCCATTACCAGAAGAAATTGCAGCAGAAATGGACTTGGAAGTTGATAAGGTGAGACATATACAAAAAATCTCACAAGAAACAGTTTCACTTGAGACATCAGTGGGAGATAGCGATGATGATAGCGTGTTGGGAGACTTTATTGAAGACACAGAGTCAATTGCGCCGCAACAAGGTGCGTCACGGACATTATTATCAGAACATATTTCAGAAGTGCTAGAAGACCTCTCTCCACGTGAACAAAAGATTTTGCGAATTCGTTTTGGATTGGATGATGGTGTGACACATACGCTAGAAGAAGTTGGTCAAGAATTTGGTGTAACGCGTGAGCGTATTCGTCAAATTGAGGCGAAGGCATTGGAAAAAATTCGTGAAAATGGTATGGTTAATAAGTTAAAGGATTATTAATAAATTAATAGTAAAATTATGCCTGGATTTGAAGCAATACCAAGTGTGGCATCAGAAGAATCTAAAAAGAAAGATACAGTTACAACAATTAATGCAGATGATATCGAATCTCTTGCAGCATCAGTCGACGAAGAATTTGGTGCGGATGTCAATGAAGTACATGGAGGCTGGGACAAGGAATCAAAAGTTGTGACAGCAGTCGCAGAAGATAAATTATTTGCAGATGCAGAAATTCAAAATTATACCCAAGACCCTGATTATAAAAAGATTGTAGATAAGGTAATTGTGGATGTGACAACGAATGAAGAAAATATTCGTACATTTCAAGAAGGATTGCGTGCAGCAACTGATAAGGCAGCATATGTTGAACAAGCAACGGAAAAATTGGTTGCTAATATGAAAGAAGAATCAGAGAAGAGAATCACACAACATGCAGCACAACAAGAGGGACAGGCATAATATATGCAAATGCAAAAGGTGCAAGTCTAATACTTGCATCTTTTTGCTTTTCCCTTTATAATCATATCTGTAACTTGAAAAGAAAGTATATTCCGAGGTAGCTCAGCGGTAGAGCAGTTGGCTGTTAACCAATTGGTCGTCGGTTCGAATCCGACTCTCGGAGCAAATCAAAAATCGCTTATTCAAGCGGTTTTTTTGTATGAAAAATCAGTAGGGAGTTTTCACTTCAGAACTTATAAAATGAAAATATATGATGTGGATTATAAATAGTATGAATAAATGATTAGATTTTAGCATTTTAAGGGTTGTATATAAATAAAATATTTTTTCACAGATGTTGACAAATATGTTAATTCATGCTATATTATACAGTTAGTTCTTTTAATTATTTAAATCAGTCATAGCCACAAGTTTTGAAATTCATTCAGGATTTCTGGCTACGACTGTTTTAGTTGTATGTCCCTCAACTCATGGGTAGGGAGAAAATTTCATATAGGAGAATTGTCATGACAATACATGTCGCAGACGATGTCTTGGGTAAATTTGCCCGACAACAGAATGACTGGTTTCGACGGGTACGAGAAGGATCTCTTGATCCCGAACAGGTTGCAGAAGTTGTGCAACAACTCATTGATATGCCAGCATGTGAACGGGGGATGTTTCCTAAAAATGAGCATGGACATTATACATTCAAGATCACTGGACGCAACCTCACAGGCGAGCAAGAAATAGCTCGCATGAAGGATAATGATTTTCACGTAAGTGATTATGCAAATCAAATTTTAACGAGTACAGATGATGATGGTTATGATAAAAATCATCATTTGGAAGATAGTACGGAATACAATATCGTAGTTGTTCCTGGTTGTGAGATTAAAAAAAATCGCACAACGGCAAACATTCAGGAATATGCCAAGGGTTTTGGTTATGAAATGCTTTTAGCAGGTGCGATGACTCGTATTCGTGAGACCGTGTCTGATAAGCAGATGGAACAAATGGGGATTTTGTACATAGTATGTCTCCATACGCCAATTAAGGACGCTGACGGTGACCCGGACGTTCTTTGTGCGCGCCGCAATAACGATGGTTGCTGGCTCAGGGCGGATTGGGGTATCTCTGACCGTCATTGGGGTGGCAAGGGCGCGTTTGCTTTTCTCGTTCCCACAAGTTAGAACTTTGTCCTTGAATTTTATATTTCGTCCTTGGACACTTTGCCCTTTGTATTTTTTACGAAAACGTAAAAACGCAAGGGGCTTTTTCTTTTTGTTGTAGCATCGCTATACTTGAAACGGTAGTTTGGTGAATATGTAAATAACTATGGCTTTAATTCAATAGGGTGATGTATGATTTCTTTAAAATAAACTTGTTAGTAGAAAGTCTACTTCGGTGGGTTTTCTATTTTTAGGGTATTGGTTCTAATGTTATCCACGATGCGGAGCAAATCAAAAATCGCTTATTCAAGCGGTTTTTTTGTATGAAAAATCGGTAGGGAGTTTTCATTTCAGAACTACAGTTACTAATTGATCAATGCTTATATGCATGTTAACGTAATACTAACAAAAAATATTATAAAAAATTAAATATACTTGATAAAATTATTAAGGTTATGGAACAGTACATAATAAATTCATCAAATAAAATACAATTAATTCATGGTGATCCAAGAATTGAAAGCATTCTTTTTTCTAAGGAAGGGATTCCAGATGTATTTATCGACTTTGACACTTTTATGCTAGGGTCAGTAGATATTGATATAGGAGATTGTTTAAGATTATTAATACTTGTAGATGACGAGGCAAGTTTTTCAAAAAGGATTCAATCTTTTGTAAATGGATATCAAGAGGAAGCGTTTTGTGCAAGTGTGAGTTATAAGTCTGCTACCAACTCTTTGAAATATATTACCCTTGAATTAACTTTACGGTTTATAATAGATGTAGTAGAGCAAAAGTTTTTTAGATTGGTACACACGTATTATTAGATCAAACAGCCAAGAGAAACATATTACAAGGAATAATGTAGATTTTTTAATCGGAAAAATGGGAATAGTAGCACTGGTTTCAAATCAACAAGGTATTTCGGTTAGGTGTGGCAAAAGGGGCACTTTAAAAAAAGATCTCTGTTACAGTATCCTCGATTCCATAAAAATTCAAAAAAAATAACATAATAAAATATATAACTTTTCTAAAGTATGTACAATTATTCAGTTGACATCGCATGATGATTGATATGTAATTGAATAATCAACTTGAAAACTCATCAGTGGGTTTTCTATGTTTGGAGCATCGGCTTTAATGTTGTCCACGATGCGGAGCTACTTGACAAAAGTATAGTATTGCGCTATATTTTTTAGTTAATATGCCAAGGGGGTATATTGTAGTAATTTTAACATTATTATAAGGAGACTATTGTGATTAAAAAAAGTGTAATTGGGATGTTTGTTTTGATATTTGTTTTTGTTGGACAGGCTCAAGCCTTTACATTTATGGGAGGTAAGTTAGCCAGTAATCATTATGAAATTTTAACATTTACACCAGATGTGCAAAATGAAACTGTGGATGTAACAGCGCGAGCATGTCCATCACTTATGTTTGGATCTATGATTGGAGGATCAGAGTTGCGTCCAAAATTGATGCAAAAAGTTGCAAACAAAGTGAATCAATGGAAAAGAGTAAACCCTGATTATTCAGTTAGGAGAACTTCAGTTGAAACGGCTCTTGAAACTAGTGCAATGCGTAGTGCATCGGCAGGTAATAGGTGTACGGTGGCGACAGTTAGCTATCAGCTTACTTCTAAAAAGCCAGTAATTGTAGAAAAATCAAAAAAAGTTACAGAAAATAAGCTAGTTGCTGTACTTAAGGTTGGATTAAGAAGTGGATTTCCTATGATTTCTATGAAAAGCGGATCTTCCTGGGATGGAGCGGCTGTAATTTTTGCAGAAGCTGTTGGGCGAAAGCTTGGACGCGAGGTTCGCTTTGTTGAAATTCCTACTTTTCCCAAATGTCTCAGTTCCACAAAGTATGGAATGGTGGATATGAGCATTAGTTTGATATCCTATAGACCAGAAAGAGCAAAAAAATACATCTTATCAAAAGAGTATTTTCAGACTGGTATTGTAGCAACAACACTGAATCCATCAACAATTGCTACAGCAAAGGAGGTAGGATTCAATTCTGTAGGATACACTGCCATAGTTGCCGCAGGTACAACCGCAGAAACACTGGTAAAAAAAACATTTCCAAAAATGAAGGTTGTTACTGTGCAATCCACACCAGATGTGTATAAAAAGGCCGAGGCTTTAGAACTGAGTTCTGAAGAGAATCCTGAAGGTGGCATTATCATGATAACAGATGAAGTTATCGCAATGTCATGGCCAGGAACTTTTATCATCGAAGGAAATAAGAGACTTTTCACGGTAGATAAATATGTTGCAGTAGCAAAAAATGCAACGATTCAATCTGCAATCAATGCTGTTATTGATACAGATAACATTTCTGAGATGTATCAGGAATTAGTTGGACGCTAATTCCGAAAAATATATCTTTGAATATAAAGATTCTAACATGAATGTGTTAGAATCTTTTTCATATTTAAATTGTCAGTAAACATAAATTTTGAGACAATTCTTTCATGTCTAAGTTACGGAATACGACCATTAGTGGGAGCCAACTCGTGCTAGCACGACTAGCATATGAAAACCATCTTTTTGAAAGGTAGTTTTTTGTATTAAATTATAGATAAATCCTGGAGTTTTTTTTAGTGTTCTTGAGGTTGACAAATGAGTGATATCGAGCTATACTTTTTGGTTAGTTCTTTAAATTTAAAGATTAATCCTTAGTGAATGATAGGATATTAAGTGATGGTCTTTCTCGCACATCTTATTTCGTATGCTATGTATAAAGTATAAGCTGTAGACAAAAATAATAATGGAGGTTAATTAAAATGACAGTAGATGCAGCGATTCTAGTAAAAAAGTCGGTTTCATTTTCTCATGCTATTGAAGATAATGAAGATGGAGAAAGCGTTGTCGTAATTACACTTTGTGGTCATAAAAAAGAATGGGAACCAAAACTACGTCAGTTAATTCAAGATCATTATAATGACAATGACTGTGGAGAGGCGCTGGAACGGGTCATAGATCAACTAGATGATTCGTTGGAAGTGGTTACGATTAAAATTCCTTTTAGTAGGGTTAAAGAACCGGAAAATGCTATTACAAGCATTTCTGAAATCCCAGCAGCAGTGAAAGGGACAGACTTACCAGTTAGTCGTCTCACTAGGGAGGTGAATGGAGTAAATCGTGAAGTTATTATGCTTGGCGAAACTCATGTAGCTACAAGCAAAGAAGCTAAAGCTGTCAGCCGAATCATGCCATATTTCAAAAATGTGGGTTGTGAAGGTGTTGATATAAGTGAAATTCTTGAGGGCAGAATTTTCTTTTGGTTTATGGAAAAAACTGTTATTCTAATCTCCATTTTCAGTTTAGGAAAGCGTAGCGGAAAGCATAAAAGTTCCTTAGAGTTGGCTCAAGACTATGCTGAAGATGTTCAAGCAAAAAAAAGAGTTATTTCTTTAGAAAGGGGGTGGCGCCCAAGCCTTCGATTGAGAGCCTTTTTTGTAGCGTTTCCTCTTTATATACTATGGTCAATGTGTATGATTGGGTCATCTGGTGTAGATATTGGGAGTGAATATGGTTGGTTGTGGACAATAGCTTTTATTGGAGGTGTTGTGCTTTTCAGCTGCATATTGATCTATGTTCCAGTAATAAAACATGTAATAAGCTTTATTATCAGTTTGATATTTGACTATATATTTGATGTTACTCCATCCAGAAATAGAAACATGTCTAAAAATGTGGTGACTGTTCTGGAAGAAAATGCCTTGATTGATAGTATTTTGGTTGTAGTTGGTAAAGATCACGTAAAACCAATGGTTAAAATTCTTAAAAATAAGTACGGATTTTCCGAAAAGGCTTTTACTTAAAAAAGTAACCTCTGTATATTTTACCGAATGAAGTTATTTCATTCAATCAGTGAAAGATCGGATTATAAAGATTAACCCCTGAACACCTAATGGTGCTTCAGGGTCTTTTTTATATTCACATTGTTAATAAATTCAAATCTTGAGATAATTCTTTTAAGTTTAAGTTGCGGAATGTGACCATCAGTGGGAGCCACTTGACAAAAGTATAGCATAATGCTATACTTTTTGGTTAATTGAAATTGTTATTTACAAATAAAATATTATCCTTAAGGAGATAATGGTTATGAAAATAGATACAATTCAGGTAGGGGACGTATTCGAATTAGATGGGCAAAATAAGAACGGTGAGCAGGTTACTGTTCAATTTGAAATCATTGAAAAAGGTTGGTACCCGAGTAAGATTGATAGGAATATTTCGTTTTCTGGATTGAAGTGTCGTTTTGGTGATAATGAGGAAGAAATTCTTGATTTTCTCATTGTTGAATTTGCCAGGAAGGTGGATAAATAAAAATCTCAAGATAAGGAGGAAATAACTGTGGGTATATTTGATTCGAACGTAAAACATGGCGATATAATTGTTGTTGTAGATGATGCAACGGGAGTAAGGACGTCTGAGGGTAGTGTGTTTGAAATTGATATGGGAACTGTTACAATTAATGTCAATGGAATCCAGATGGATATCGATGGACAAACATTGAAAGGAAAAACAATGTTTGGGCCCTGCACTATTGAAATAATACAGGGAAAGGGTATGTGCTCGAATTGTAATGCAAGAAAACAAACAGAAAAATTTTGTTCTAATTGTGGCAATCCACTAAATGGAAACACATAACAGGAAGGGTAGCACACTAACAGCCTCGATGTAAAAAAGATAAAAAGTCTACTTACATAGAGGCTTTTTTTATATTCAAATCGATAATAATTCTAGTTCTTGTGCCAGAATTTGCATGTTCAAGTTGCGGAATATAACCATCAGCGGGAGCAAACTAAAAACAGTTCTTAAGAACTGTTTTTTATTGCAAGTATAATTTATTTTTTATATTCACATTGTTAATAAATGCAGATCTTGAGATATTTTTTTTTAAGTTTAAGTTATGGAACGTACCAATTAGTGGGAGTATCGTAAAAAATAGTTCTCATGCACTATTTTTTTGATATGGTATATTTTTCATGTTATAGTCTAGGTATGAAAATACAATATTATAAATATTAAATATAAACATGAAAAAATATATAAAACTAATTTTAATATTCTTAGTTATTACGGGATTAACAGGATCAGTGACATATCAATTTTTTTTGAATCAAAATTTTTTTGATGATAAAATAATTAAGGAAGTAATGAATGATGAAAATGATATATTAATGGAGCAGATGCTCAATCAATTTGCTGAATATGGAAAAAATAAAAAATATGATGATGCAATATTGATGTTAAGTGATACTGTCGGTGAAGAATTAAGGAATATGAAACAAGTGGATTTTGATAGTTTTTTGCACAATTTGCTGAATATGGAGGACTGACAGTTCAGTATAATGAAACTGGAGAATATATTCCAAATTACGCAAAGACGCAATATAGAATTACTGGAGAGATGATATATACGGATGGTTACAAAGGAAGTTTTGAAGCTATTATAGCAGAGGATAAAGAGGGGTTAAAAATTTGTAAATTTCATAATACAATTAGAGAATATATTGATGAGGGAAATATTTCTGAAGAAAAAAAACAGATTGTACAGAAACTTGATGTAGATGCTGAAGAAATAAGAGTAATGCTCAATCAATTTATCCAATATAGTGCAGCAAAAAAATATGATGATGCAATTGTATTGACTGGGGGTTCATTTGAGGAATATTTGAGGAAATTAGATGATTCTTCCAAGGAAATATTTTTTCGTGAAGTTGCTTCTGAATTTAAGGAAATTAAATTTGGAATTGAGACAAATGATTCTTCTAAAGATCAATTAGCTAAATATCGTATTTATGGAGATTTCATTTATGAAAAAGGAACTCAAAAATTTGATGCAAGTATAATAGAGGGTGATACAGGCTTTAAAATATACGAAATAAATGTGTCAGAACCTATGATTGCATCGGAAGAATAATTTTTCTTTTTAGACGTGATATTTAAATGAAGAATATTTTTTATAAATTATCAAAACTGAGTTTTTTTTGTATACTTTTGAACTCACATAGTACTCAAAGCAGCTAAAGAAACTCCTTTGAAGAGGGCTTTTTTTTGCGACCTTTTTTGCAGTATGATATAATGTAAAAATGATAGAAAAATTAATACAAAAATGGCAAAAGGAAGGCATTATTAATGATGAGCAGGCTGCTCACATGTTATCGGACATATCTGATCGGGTATCTGAGCGTAGGTCTAATCGGTTTATTTCTGTCATTTCTGTAATTGGAGCTGTATTGGTAGGCATTGGTATTTTAAGTTTTATTGCAGCAAACTGGAATGATTTAGGTAATATTTTTCGTATATTTTTGATTTTTAGTAT
>JAUZSW010696569.1:0-12708 GCA_034780735.1 Hyalogyrina grasslei
AATTACACTCTATACTCCGGTTGAAGATACTGAAGGCTGGTATGCATTTATGCGGGACTTCAAGGTGCCTGAAAATGCTACTAGAATGCAGGTAACCATCTATGGTTGGGCCTATAATCGTCAAGATGCCATTTTAGATATCGACGATGTCAGAATCGCTTCGCCTGGAGTATTCGAAATCGCCTTGACTAAACCTATGCAAATAACCTATGAACATCCGGTGGTAATGCCAACACCAAAAAAAGAGCAATGGTTATCTAAACCATTTAATAGTAAAAATGTTAAAAATATTATCTATTTCCCTTCTAAAGGTGGTTATGAAAAGGCTACCGCACAAAAGGTTAAAGAGTATATTTTTCCTCAAGCTGAATTAAAACTTGGCAAACAGAATGAAATATTGAAGAATGCTGTTGTAATTGGTAATTTGAATAGTGAACTGTTTAAGACGGGCATTGCGACAATGGCCGTACTAAAAAATGATTTCAAACAGCTTGCTGGTAAACCGCAGGGCTATATTCTCAAGCTGAGTGATAAGTCACTTATACTTTTAGCTGGGAATGATGGTGCAGGATCCTATTATGCCTTCAGAACTCTGTTACAGATAAAAAATAATAATTCAAAACTACAGCAGGCAAAAATTATTGACTGGCCAGATATGTTAAAACGTGGTTTTTCTTTCCCAATGACCCGGCGACCATTTTTTAATAAAGAGTTTTCTAAAAAATTCATTTTTGAACTTGCTGGAGGGCTTAAATACAATCGCTTAATTCTGGCTGTCCAATGGGGTGATGCAATGCAGTTTGCCTATCCTGAAAATCAGATTTTTAATCGTAATTTACGAGCAATGACAAAGCAAGAGTTGCAGTGGTTAATAAATTATGGTAAAGAAAATTTTATTACTATTTATCCGATGATTAATACTCCTTCGCATGGCTGGTGGATGACAGAACGGATACCGGAATTAAAACTTATGAAAAAATCGGGTAATTTATCACCTGCCGAGGCACGTAAGATGGGAGAGGTTATGGATACGGCCAATCCACTATTTTTCAAAAAATTATTGCCCGTTCTAAAAGAGACGTATGAAGCCTTTGGTAAACCGGAATATTTTCATATCGGTCAGGACGAAATCTGGGTCTATGACTACAAACATAATTCATCGATTAAAGTATCAAAATATGCGGAAAAATATACCAGAGCTCAGTTGATTTATAATGAGCTTAAAAAACAGAGTGATTATCTGCAGCAACTTGGGGTAAAACATGTGGTGATGTGGGCGGATATGCTGATCCCTAATTTTAACGGTGGAGAAAAGTTAGGAAATGTATCTAGTATAACACCTAAAGTTGCTCAGCTTGGTATTATGCCGATGCACTGGACTGCGGAGGGTATGGAAGTCACCGGACAGGAAAACTATTTAACCAAACACTTTAAAAAATATATTTGGTCATGTAATAGTCTCAATAGTAAAAAAGTATTTCCGAAAAAGACACCGCAACTGGATGCTGTTTTTTCAAATTTATGGGCTGAAATACCGTGGTTAAGTATTGGAGTTGGTAAAGATGGTAAAATGACCAGCAGACCACGTTGGCAGTATGGTAAATTAATTTATGATAGTAATGCATTCTGGAATTTGACTAGTTTAAAACATAAATCTTATAATGATTTTGCTACTAAATATTCTAATGCTTTGTTGAAAATCACAGCTAAACGAAATATTGCTGGCAAGCAATTTACCGCCCTGCCATTGAAGGTAAAATTATATGACTTTAATAAAATTTGGCAAGTAACTGGATATGGTTTTGATTTCTCATTAATTAAAAATATTCATCCAGAACAGTTTGGGCTTAAACTGACAAAAAATAGCGCACTGTTATTGACAAATAGCAATAATAGTTGTAAGCTAGATATTAATAGAAAAACTGCTGATATTGCACTCCTCTATTCAGCTAATATCAAAAATCAGGCTGAATTTGTTAAAAAATTCAATAAAGACCGATGGGGTATTCCAAAAGTTTACGGGCTTGAGGTTGCTAAATATATAATTACCTATCAAGACGGGGAAACCTCTACGGGACAACTTAGAATGGGTTACGATATTAATAGCTGGTCGGATCAGAGCAAAATGCTTTATAATGCTTCGCGCATCTATAATATCCCGTATCAGGCAAATTCAGTTTCAGCCTATCTCTATATTATTAAAAATCCCCAGCCTGACAAAAAGGTTACTAAAGTGGATTTAATTAAAACGGATAATAATGTTGAAATTGCCCTGTTTGGCATTAGTAGTAGTAAATAATAGTTGTAATCGTACCTGAATAGAAATTCACGATTATGAGCTAGTTTTATGATTAGTAATCTTTAATGGAGCATTTTTGATTAAATGAAATAATTGGTGTTACTATTCAGGTATTAAGTAGTAGGAGAATAAATGCAATGGAGAACGTTATATGTTTGAAATACCAAAAATCGTTTTAGCTGACATTTTTGATCGTCTTGCTAATGAAATTAATTGTAGTGTTGCGTGGGAAGAGCAACAGGCGAGGAAATGGCAATTGGAGGTCTCGAAGGATGGCCGCCGCTTGCAGTATCAAGACGGTTCACCGTTCTTTTATTTAGCCGACACTGGTTGGGAAATGCTGCATAGGTGTTCAAAATCAGAAACGATATTTTACCTGAATGATCGTCAACAAAAGGGTTTTAACGTTATTCAGACGGTGATTCTGGCAGAAAAAGATGGCCTTAATGTGCCGAACCGTGAAGGTGAAACTCCATTCATCACTACGGATCCGATAAAACTTAATGAAGCATATTTTCAGCATATCGACTGGTGTCTTGAGCAGGCCCAGAAAATGGGACTTTATCTTGCACTGTTACCGACGTGGGGGGATAAGTGGAATAAATTATCATGGGGCAAAGGGCCGGAGATTTTCAATACAGCTGAAAAGGCAGCAGATTATGGTCGTATGCTAGGTGAACGTTATCGGGAGCAGCCTAATATTATCTGGATACTCGGCGGCGACCGAAATCCAACTGAACCACGCTATATTGACATTAATAATGCGATGGCCGAGGGAATTCGTTCACAGGTTAAAGATGCTCATCTGATGAGCTATCATCCTGCTGGATGTAGCTCTTCTTCAACTTGGTTTCATAATGCGTCATGGCTGGATTTTAATATGGCGCAAACAGGGCATAATGAAAAAAATAACTATCTAGCGCTGATTGAGCATGACTATAAGCTTAAGCCGGTTAAACCATGTCTGAATGGTGAACCGCAATATGAGGCAATTAATGTTGCCTTTAACCCAGATAATGAGCGTTTTACCGCTTATGATGCCAGACAGGCGGCATATTGGTCGGTATTATCCGGAACTTTGGGCCATACTTATGGGCATAATAGTATCTGGCAGATGTGGCTCCCTGAAGAGTTGGGAAAAAATGATCCGCATCTACCGTGGTTCCCCTGGTATTATGCCCTTCAGAGTCCGGGAGCTTTGCAGATGAGCTATATGCGGCAGTTGTTTGCAGCGCGCCCCTTTGAAAAGTTAAATCCAGTTCAGGATATATTAGTGAATGTTTATGGTCAGAACCGACAGGAAATCAGAGCTGCCAGTTGTTCTGAAGGCTCTTTTGTGATAGTCTATTCGGCATTCGGTAATCCTATTCATTTAGATCTCGCCAAGTTGTCCGGCGATATTTTAAGTGGTTACTGGTATAATCCCCGCGAGGGTAGCAGTAAAAAAATAGCGTCGTTTAAAAATAGTCAACAGCCATTAACCATGGTTCCGCCGTCAAGCGGTTGTGAAACTGATTGGGTATTAGTATTGGATGATGCCGATAAGCAGTATGCTGATCCCGCCGTGGGTTGACTGTTTGGGGTATTGGTATAGTGGTACGATAATTTAACCGTCGCGTGAATTGTTAAACAGGAAAGGATTAATATCAGAGGTAATAAAATGAATAAAGTCATGAAAAAAACAATGCTTGCCGTTGTCGGTTTGGTTCTAACTGTCAGCTGTATCAGTAGCGGTCTGGCGGGAACTTTTGATGAAACTTTTAGTAATTCAACATTGAAATGGGTTGGACATCCAGACAATTTGTTGCCGGTTCGATTTATCAGTAATGAAAACGGTGCCGGTTATCAATTTTTCTGTGATTATAGTCAGGTTAATCCGCGTTATCCGCGTTGTTTTTGGGATGCCACATTTTCCCCGATTGATTTGAGCAGGATGGCAACCATTGTTATGAAGGTTGAGATTAAAAATGCGGCCTCAATCCAGAGAATTGCTTTCTATTTCAATAATGGCAAAACCTGGTATTTGAGCCGCAGTGCTTCCGGTCTCAGTGAAGGGATTAATAATGTAGTCTTCCAGCTTGCTGATTATAAGGCAGATATTCCAGCAAGTGGGAAACGGATTAAATTTAATCAGACAACTGATCTTAAACATGTTGTGCGGGTTCGGTTTAATATTTTTAATAGCGGCACGACTCCATCGGTGGTAACACTCTACAATATTCATGCCTCTACTACTAAGGTTAAAGCCGGGGTAAAAAAACTGTTCACACCGCCAGCAACCCCGAAACTATCTAAACGTAGTGAAAAGTTTGATAAATCTGGGCGTTTACTAGAAAGTCGGCTGCTGTTTGATGAAAAATGTGCTTTTTTGTTGCGTGGTGAAAAATTGCTCAGTGATACTGCCACTGCTGGCTTTAATGTTATTATGCCAGTAGTCTGGTTCGGACGCGACGGAGCATTATTCCATTCAGAATATACTCAGATTGAGCCGCGGTTCAGTAAATATTTCACGAATGGTCGTGACGGGTTGGCTGAATTTATCAAACAGGCTCATGCGAAAAAAATTGAAGTTCATCCCTGTTTTCGAATTACTTATTGTAAGCGTTCAAAAATGCTATTTCCGCAATTTGCGACCACTGGAGTTCCAGATTATGCTTATGATCTCCAAAATCCAGCATATCGCGACCTGATTGTTAGAGAAATCGTAGCCTTTGTCAAAAAGTACGATGTCGACGGCATCAACTTTGATTATGTCAGAACGATGGGCATCTCATTTACTAAGGTCGCTGCAAAACTCTACAGGGCAAAATACCACAAAGAGATCAGTGAGTTAAAAAAACAGATGTCGCCTGCGGTCAGAAAACGTTTTCTTGAGTGGCAGCGTGATGCGGTTTCGGATATTGTTCGTCGTATCAGTGAAGGCGTTAGAGCGGCTAAACCACAGGTTGTCATTTCCGTTTACGGTCATCCGCTGAAAAAGCCGCTGTTGAGTGAACAGGGACGTAACAGCTGGCTGTGGGTAGAAAAAGGCTGGGTAGATGTTGTCTATTCTATGTGTTATAGCTGGGTGCCAAATTTTAACGCTTTTGCCGCTACACGTCAAGCAAGTGCCAAACCAGATCATTTTGCGATGATTTTAAGTGATTATGATCGCAAAGACGGTAAGGTAGTTCCCCGTAAAATAGAGCAGGTAGTTAGGTTGATCGATTACTACCTGCGGCGTTTTCCTGAACGCGGGGTCGCACTCTACAGTTACGGTTGGCTTACGCCGGAACTTATCCAAGCTTTGAAGAAGGGCCCGTTTAAGCAAAATTCGGTAGCGTATTGGGGAAAAGAAAAAAGTGGTAGATTTGTCGATTGAACAAAGCCGGCTACTCCGGAACGGCGAACATTCAACATCGAACGCTCAACGTCGAATGAAAGGAAAATACAAATTACTCTTAAATTAAAATAATTATTAAACCACGATCTATTGCAAGATTCACCGTGGCGAGTTTTAATGGTCTTAACAATAAGGAGATGGTTATGTTATATAGATTAAGTATTAGCAGTATATTTTCAAGTCAACTTGTACTAGGAACTCTATTATTTTCAATAATACAACTGGCAAGCTATGGGCGTAATATTACCGCAGTTAGTGGTTCATGTAATGATATTCAAACTGCGGTTAACAGTGCTACAGCAGGTGATGTTGTGGTAATTCCAGCCGGAGAATATAACTTTTCTGGCACGATGATTTTTAAAGCGGGAATTAAAATTAAAGGTGCAGGTAAAGATAGCACAAAACTTATTAAGGTTGACTTAAATAGTAAACCAATGTTTAAAGTTGATATTCAGACGACCAGACCATTTCAAATTTCCGACATCGCTTTCTGTGGGGTAGGGGCTCAGGCTTTATTAGAAGATGAAAATAGTACCATTCTTGATTCAGGCATTGAGATCTATGGCAAAGCAACTGGTTTTATTATTAAAGATTGCCGGTTTCAAGGGTTTTCTGCGCATGGGATAAAACTTCACCCTAATCATTGGACGGCACTGCTTGGACATCCGACCGGAGTTATATATCATAATGAATTTATTAATATTTTCTATTGTCAGGCTAGTGGAAGTTGCCGCGGCTATGGCGTTGCGGTTTATGGTGATGAAAGCTGGCCTGTCTCTTTACAATTAGGTACTGCTAATGCGGTATTTATTGAAGATAACTATTTTGAACGCAATCGTCACTGTGTCTCTTCACAGTTCGGCTCACGTTATGTTTTCCGTCATAATACAATTAAAGATAATTATTATCCCTATGCCGCTATTGATGCTCATGGTAAATATGCCGGTGAACGTGGTTCGCGTAGTTATGAAATATATAATAATACAATAACCGGGGGCGTTGAATGGGGGACTAATATCCCGCACGGCACCTGGGGCATCGGCCTACGCGGCGGCGATGGCGTGGTATTTAATAATTCTATTTCAAATACCTCACACGATATTATGATTATGATTGAAAAATTTTATGATTTAGATGATTCAGACAGCTATCCCCTTGACTATCAGATTAGAGACTTGTGGTTGTGGAATAATCAGCATAATGGTGAATCGCTGGACTCGCTTCATATCGGCTGGAGTGATGCGATAGCTGAAGAGTTGATGCCGTTTTTGCAGGAGAATAGAGACTTTTTCTTTAATGGGGTTAAGCCTGGCTATTCCCCATATATTTATCCACATCCATTGCGTGCTCAATTGGCTCATTGGAAATTTGATAACAGTAGTGATGATATAGCGATAGATAATAGTGCATCTGGTAATAATGGGCAAATTTATTATGCAACAATAACAGATGGAAAATATGGTAACGCATTAGATTTTAATGGGATCAATGCCTACGTTGACTGTGGGGTTAATAACCAATTGCAGGTAACTGGTGCCTTAACCGTAAGTGCTTGGATAAATGCCCGAAGCGGAGCCAATAATTATGATAGTACTGCTTTTCACCGTGTAATTGCTTCCTGCTATAAATGGCATGCAGACAATGGCGGTGAAGGTTGGTATCTCAGTTCAACCTGGAAAAGTAATAATTTGATTTTTGAAGTGAGAAATGAGACACAAAATATTGGGGTTACTTATGATAACTTCTTTACCGCTGGCAAAGGGCTTAATCAGTGGAAACATGTGGTTGGAGTTTTTAAGCCGCATGAATATATGAAACTCTATATTGATGGACAATGTGTGGCTGAACTTACGAGTGATATTCCTGATAGTATATCATATCGACCAAATACTCTAACGACAATTGGACGACGCAGTGATGGTAACTATTTTTTCGACGGCAAAATAGATAATGTTGAAATATATGCTAAAGCATTGAGCGCTCAAGAAGTCAAACAACTTGATAATGATGTTTTAGATAGCTCTTTTGAAGCTGGATTAGGACAAAACGAAAATTGGTATATTAGTACTGGATCGCCAGTTGTTGATACTGATGAAAAATATGATGGTGAATGTTCTATAAGATTTAATAAGCCGCAAAGTGATCCATCTACAGACAGTAGAATTAAACAGTCTCACTATATTCCTGTCAATCCAAATGAGGATTATACTTTAAGTGCTTGGATAAAAGGGAGCGGACTTACTGTCGGCACTGCAGGCTGGCATCGGTTCAGTGCTGTAGGGCGTTGGTATGATAAAAATATGGTACGGATAAATAATAGCTATCCCGATATGGATTTTCCTGATGGTTCTTATGACTGGAGAGAGTTTACTGTTATTCGTCACTCACCGGAAAATGCGGCCTATTTTAAGTTTATTGCCATCGGTATTCTTCAAACTGGGACGGGGATTGGCTGGATAGATAAAATTTCATTTTATCCTACTATTCCATGAATATATAGGATTAACCAATAAAAATTTATTAGGAGAAACAATGGCTGTTACCTCAAAAATTAATTTTAACAATGCTCAATGGCACTTGTTGGGTTGTGATGCCCAGCTTGGTTCAATCGCAGATATTATAAAACCTGAACCTAATGCCGGTGAGTGGCTGCAAACCAAGATTCCAGGCGATGTTAATGCTACTCTGTTGCACAACCATAAAATACCTGACCCTCATTTGGATTCTAACGGTAAAGATTGCTATTGGATTACCGCTAAAGAATGGTGGTATCAGCAATGTTTTGACCTAGCTGATGCAGCAATAGCAAAAGCTGAGTTATGCTTGGACGGTGTAGACGGTCATGCTGATGTCTGGTTAAATGAACATTATTTAGGTGAAACAAAAAATGCCTTTCGCCAGTTTAGATTCAATATAGCCGGTCTGTTAAAAAATAAAAATAACCGTATATTAATTCGTCTTAAATCGATTGATCAAATTCTTGGTGGCCCACGTCTGCATGAACAAGCTGGCTGGAAAAATCGCCGTACGCTGATGCGTAAACCACAATTTTCATTTGGTTGGGACTGGGCATTGCCGCTACCATCGATCGGTATTTTTGGCAGGGTATTTATTACAATTAATAACGAGTATCGTTTGACTGACGTCTCTATCAAAACTTTTATTGACGGCAGAATTGATTTTGCCTTTGAAGTTTCGGCTGAGACTGTAGCTACTGATTATACTATTGTGACGACGGTAATTGATCATAGAACGAAGATAACCAAAGAAATTTCACGCCCCGTTTTTAACTCATATCTGACCATTAATATCCCCGAGCCACAGCTGTGGTTTCCCAATGGGTATGGAGCTACAAATTTGTACGACTATTCGGTTGAATTACTGGTTAATGGACTTGTCGTTGATCAGCGTGAAGGTCGCTTGGGGATTCGTGAAACAAAAATAGTCGAAAAACCTTTTACTCATGATGCTGGTCCCGGGTTTTCATTCGAAATTGAAATTAACGGTGAAACCATCTTTTGCAAAGGTGCCAACTGGGTGCCGTTGGAAATTTGGCCAGCTGATATTACCCGTGAACAGTATGAATTTTATTTAAGAAAAGCTCAGGAAGCTAATTTCAATATGCTGCGCGTCTGGGGTGGCGGTATCTATGAACCGGATATTTTTTATGAGCTGTGTGATGAACTTGGCATTATGGTTTGGCAAGATTTTATGTTTGCCAGTGCCGGCTATCCATTGGAGTTTTTGCGTGATGAAATTATTGCCGAAGCAGACTATCAGCTTAGGCGTTTGAGAAGTCATGCAAGTATTGTTATATGGTGTGGTATTAATGAAGATATCTATTCATGGCAACATCCACTGGAAACAAAGGAAGCGGTCAATAATCAGAATGACATCAGCATCTATTCTGAAAGAGAGGACAAAAGAACGCTTGCCCGGCTTGACGAAGATCCGCAAATCTATACTATGATGCTGCGTGGTCTCGTCAGTAAATACGGACTCGGCGTGCCCTATATAGAGTCAAGTCCGCAATCTCGCGATGATTACGGCAATGCCCCGAATTCAGGCAACAGTCATATTTCATGCATGAAATATATTCTTTTTGAAACCGATAATCGAGCTGATCTATTTCGCCAACACTTTGAACAGGTCTGTTCATTTGATTCAGAATTTGCGATTGGTGGCCCCTGTAGTGAAAAATCATTTAAGAAGTTTTTTTCTGCCGCTCACTTGTGGCCGCCTGATGAATCCTGGCGTTATCACTTTCTCTCTATTTGGCGCAATATGCCGATCCATGAACTTATCATTGCTATTGCCGAAGGTTTTTTCGGAAAAATCGACAGCCTACAGCAATATGTAAAATTTGGCCAAACTACTCATCTAGAAATGATGCGAGCTGAATTTGAATATGCCCTTTGTGATCGGCCGAACAGCGGCGGGACCATGGTCTGGATGTATAATGACAGCCGTCCCACCGGCAGTTGGTCGATTATTGATTATTACCGTAATCCCAAACCGGCGTTTTATGCTGCAAAACGTGCCTGTCAATCTCAGTTGCCAATGATTATCGAGCGTTCAGGAGAATTTCGCTACTTTTTCGGCAATGATACTTTGGAAGATATTGAGGTCAAGCTGAGCTATGGTCAGGAAACTCTGCAGGGCGAGACTGTTTGGAGTAGAGAGCAGCAGTTGACTATAGAAAAAAATTCGACTAGACAATTTGCGACTTTTAACCGAGCAACCCTGACTATCCCGACAGGTGATTTTCTCTATATAAATGCGGAAGTTAATCATAGAGAATTGGCAAAAGTAATCTATTTCCCAGATACTTGGAAAGAAATTTCGTGGCCAAAGCCCACGGTTAAATATGAAATTATCAGCCAGAAATTGATTGCTGGTAGCTGGCATACTGTATTGCAGTTGCAGAGCGCTTCATTTGTTCGGCTATGTCATTTTATCCCTCGAGAAGAGGATCTTATAAGCTCTTTTTCAGATAATTATTTTGATATGGCAGCCAATAGTAAACGTCTGTTAGAACTTCAATCAGTAAAAAAACTTGATGATAATAGTCTGATAATCGGAAACTGGCAGACCTCATGGGAATAATAAATTACCACAATTAGATAAAATAAAGGATTAATTAAATGATTAAAAATAAATTGATGTTAACTCTTGTCTCTCTTATTACCATGACTGCTGCACTTGATGCAAGTCAATTAAATAATAATAAGATTAATTTCCGTCTGCAACCAGGCTCCCCTGGCAAGATTAGTATAAGTTATTTTTTAGACCAGCGTCAGCACTTGGCCGCGACCATGGATGTTACCCTAAAGCATAACCGTAAACTGAAATCTTATCAACTCAAAAAATTAAAAAATAATGAATGCCAATTAATTATTACTGCGAAAAATGGCCAAACCGGCAATATTCATATTGCATTAGGTCGTCATAATTATTTATCTTTAGATGGTTTCCATAATATAAAAAAGATCATATTACATTTTAAAAGTGAGGCTCTATTGTTGCCTGATGACATCAGCGAAGATACAGTTATCTATCCGCAGTTATGGAAACAGGATTTAATAACCATTCCTGGAGATTTCTATATGGCAGTTAATATGCTTGATAACGGCAATGCTCTGTTTAGTTGCTTATGGAACAGTGCCAATCTGCACCCAGTTCAGTTGAAGGAACATGATTTTTTTACATCAATGACTCTATCGCCTGATGCAAAAGATAAAATATTGCTGGGGCTTAATACTGCAAAGCATATCTGGTATAAATGTCAACAGCAACCTACTATAAATAAAAAAGCTATTGCCTGGCACCCGCCATTCCCAGCTGACTGGAAAATGACTTTATTAAAGGGCAATAGCCACTTTACTCCAGAAATCGGCCAATATGAAACTTGGCCAATACCGGTTATTGTTAAGAATAAAATGGTCCTTGGGGTGGTTGGGCTTTTGAATACCAAAGAACAGACTTGGTATGGCAATACTGGAACATTTATATATCCTATTATTAATCGTGATGGTAAAGTGTTTATTTCTAAACCGCGATACCCGTATGGCTCATTACAGTACAGTCAGAAATTCACCCCGATTATTTATCCAATATTAGGACTTAAAAAGTCTCCTAACCAAAGGATATTACCCATGGATATGCGCGTACGATTGTTGCCACAAGCCGTAATCAAACAATTACAGCCGATTAGAGCCAGCAATAGTCATTATGCTGCTGTTTGTGAGAGTACTGAAAAAGTTGAAAAAATATTTTATCGTGATGAAGAGAAAAAATTAAAAAAAGATATTATCAAGCAATTTGAATCAATGAATAATTTTGTGGTTGTTGGTCGAGAAAGAATTCAAGAATATAGAGATTTTGGCAAAAAACTTCGTCAGAAACTGATTAAATTTAGTCAGCAGCATCGCAATATGAGTAAATTAGCAAAATCATTACAACAAGACCTGATTGCTATGGATACAGCTTATGAAGAACATAAGGCAAAAATGAAAACGGCTGCTGTTTGCCACAGATTTACTGATAATGTAATCAACTTAATCAACTCTAATAAAACTGCTGAAGAACGTGAAAATGAATGCAAGAAAATTTGTCGCAAGATCAGGATTATCGGCGGATCACAGGACAAATTATTAGCAATAGAGCAGGCAATCACTAAGGCATTGCGACAACGAGTAACTATGTTACTCTTAAAAAATCCATCACCAGTTCAACGTAAACTTTTAGAGGAAGTGCGTGCTAATTCAGGGCAGATTATGCTCCAGAAATTTACCATGGAAGGTAAATGTGGTCAACGTTATCCATGGCAGTGGCAATAACCGAAAAGCCTTTAGGACTTTTCGCCGTGCGTTCGCTTTGCTGATTTTAAAGAGATTGTCTTTGAAATCGAAAGTTTTTAAATACACTTCTCAACTATTTCGCAGGTTTTTAATCTAATAGGAAATTGTATTTCCTAATTGTATAAAAAAAGATTTTTGCCAACGAATTAAACAAATTAAACGAATTA